>PVLD010000275.1:0-263933 GCA_004027595.1 Dinomys branickii | reverse complement strand
ATTATGGTACGAATGGAAATGCTCTCAAGGACTACAGTTCCAGTAATAGCATAAATCAAAGACTGGGCTGTTGCTTGCTTTGCTCAAGAGTCTGGTTTTGAATCTCATGCCCCAAAGAGGTGGGGGTAGGTATAAAGGAGCAGAGAGGGAGGCCAAGTTGTTCTGATGTCACAAGTGCCCCGCTGGCATCTGTCCATCAGCATCGTAGCACTGGTAAGAAGGGCCGGGAGGGCAGAGAGGTGGCTCCTCGGTCTGTCCCTGGCCTTCCTTGCACTGGGTTGGTGGAGCCCATAAGCACAGTTCTGTCTGCCTGGCCCCTGCTGGACTGGAAAATATTGCTGTGACAGGACTTATTGCTGTGACAGGAGTTAGCAACTTTCCCGCTGGGGCTGTGCACAGAGAGGGCTCTGAGAAGTGTCCCCAGTCGCAGCAAAGCAAGCCAAGAGCCATGGAAAAGCGTGCCCTTCATTTTCCTTCCGATGAAAGGAAGTGGGAAAGTTGTTGTGTTTTTTTTCATGCAGAAGTAATAAACTCCGCGAAGTGGATGACTTAACATCCTACCGGGTGCTCAGTTCCTCTCTCCTCTTAGGGCCCCCAGACTCCAAAAGGAAGGACATGTACCCTTCTAAAAGGGCAGGGTAGGACTCTAAACTGGGCTTTGCCACGTGAGTGTGTGGCCCTGAGCAAGGCAGCCACCTCTCTGAGGTTCTCTATCTCCCTTTCAGGCGCAGCTGGAGTTCACAGAGTAAGTGTAAGGAACAAAGGGGTTCATCTATGTAAAAAACGTCAACAGGTTTCTCCTTCTGGCCCCAGTTCTGTTATAGGGAAAACTCTCAGCAAATCCCACTTAAGGGTGGTTTCAGTTTTCAGCATCTGAACATCCCTGGCCGCACTGCAGATGTCCCCTGCCACATGTCCCTCCTTCCTTCCCACTTTGCCTCGTGCTTAGCCCCTTTTGCCCACAGCATTTCTCTCTCCTCTGGCATGTACTTCTTCCTTTTCTGCGTTCTTCATCCTTTATTCTCGCCTGGGCTGGGTGTAGAGGAGGGTAAGGAAGGATTAATGTTAAGGTTGGGGCACAGAACGTAAGAGAATAAGCTGTAAGAGCAGAAAGAAGAAAATTATATTCTTTAGCTCATTGGACAATATTGATTACGTAGCTACTGCGTGCAAACGCGGTGCATGGGACAGGCTCACTTCGTGCCCCTGTGAGCAGAGATGCACAACAAACCTGGCAGGAAACAGGCAAGTTCATTTCTGCCTGCCCAGGGCTTTGGTGCAGGGGACATACACAGGCGTGGTGGGTATACTTGGGAGGGGCCTCTGCCCGACCCGGGAAGGAGACAACAGTTACCTAGAACTGAAGATCAGATAAGATGGGGTGTGTAAAGCACCTGTTCTGAACTAACAGGGGGAGAGTTGGATTTGTTATACTTAAAGAAAAAAGACCCGGATGGAAACAAAAGGAAAAGAGGTGGTGATCAGAGAGTGATGATGTTAGTTAATAATGAGGTACAGTTGCCTACTCTTCCTACACCTTTGTCTTCCATGCACTCAGTTACTTCTGGCCAACCCAGATCCAAAAATATTACATAGAAACCGAAACGAGGGCTGGGGATATAGCTCAGTGGCACAGTTCCTGCCTGGCTAGTGCAAGGTCCTGAGTTCGATTCCCAGTACCTAAAAAAGACAAAAGAAACAGAAACAAAAGACAGAGGGAGAGAGAGAGACAGAGATACAAAGGGGAGAGAAAAGAGAGGGAGGGAAGGAGGGAGGGAAGGAGGGAGGGAAGGAGGGAGGGAAGGAGGGAGGGAAGGAGGGAGGGAAGGAGTTCACACATTTTAAATCATCTGACATCCTGCTGTTCTGTGATACTGTCTCACTCTCTCCAGCACGAATCACCTCTTTGTCTGTGTATCCATTCTGTGTGTTAGCCCCAGCCCATGCCTGTTACGGAGTTGGTGGCCGTCACAGTTATCAGATCAGTGACTGTGGTACTACACTGCTTGTGTTCAGGTATTCCTTATTTTACTTAAGTAAAAAAATGTTCAAGTGCAACAATAATGATCCTGGCAATTCAGATACGCAAAGGGAATCCATAAAGAGCTTCCTTTAGATGAACATTCTCAATAAGGAAAGAAAAGCAAATCATAGGCAGAGAGGGCTCAGATCTGAAGTAAGAAGAAATCTTTTTTTTTATTGTTTCATTCTGTATTTAACTTTGAACCCAGGGCCTTGAGCATGCGAGGCAAGAACTCTACTTCCGCCTGGAATAAATCTGTCCATGAATTTGTGAAGAAGGGAAACTAAATTTGGGCTAGTTTTGCTGTTGCACTCAGACTGCAAGAGTTACAGTTACAGCACCTGATAGTTACTTGGTTAAGGTAGACAAAAATTACATGTAATTTCTACATGTGTGTATAGGAAAAAACATAGTGTAACAGCTTTGTTATAGCTGAGGCTTCCAGCATTCGCTATGTATCTTGCAACATAGTTTCCCCAGATTACTGTGCACTAGGGCATTGTATATTTCCATTGCTGACAGACTAAATCTTAAATATTCTCACCACAAAGAAATGATAAGTATGTGCAACTGTGGTTCACTTTACAATGAGAACATGTATCCCAGTGTGACATTGTGCCCCATAAATGCGCACAATTGTTTTTTGCCAATTAGAAATCATTTTCCTTTCTTGGAATGTGGTTATAGTCATCCTTATTCAGTTCTTGATATTTTTTTTCTTAAACAGGATGCAACTTAACATTTTCTTTGCATCAAGGTGTATGCAGAACACTGATGCAGTGCATCACAAAGTGAAAGTTTGTGTTTAAGGAGGGGGTGCTTTACACTGTACTTTTTGATGCAATTTGGAAAAGTTACCTTTAGCTCTATGCTGAAGCTGTTCGTTTTTAACAAATAGAACGTAACAGGTTTCGCATGAAAAAACTCATTTTTAAAGAAGAAAGATTAGAAGGGAGAAAATGTAACAAGAGGACCCTGACTGATGGCGTGCTGGGGATTTCCCGTGCCTCGGGGAGCGTGTAGATCGGACTCCAAGAGCCAGAGGAGGCGGCAGCGGGAAATGGCACGCATGCCTCCCTCTGTAGCTGGGAGGACGAAGGGTCTGCTCATATCCCCCCTGTGCCTCTCTTTTCGTGTTCCTAAGTTCGGCCCTTCGTGTTGCCAGCTTTCAAACATCAAAAACAAGCTGCAGGGCTTTCAGTGGTCCAACGAATTGAGATCAAAAGAGGTCTCCCTTGGCCAGGCGCTGTTTTAAGGACTCTACTGAGAGTTTAAACGGACTCGTTTTGAAATGTAAGGCAAACCATAATCACCAGGCAATGCTCCCCTGTTTTACCAGAGAGAGACATTTATAGGTATTAAACCAGCTCCAGAAGGCCTCTAATACAGTTCCTTAAATGCAATAATAACACAGAATTATTAGGGGGAACTATTATTATTATTCCAAGTAATAACATAATTCTGTGCCCATGGAGGATGTCCAAAGTGCTGAGAGAAGTGTGCATTGGTTAATTAAGCCTCAGTACTCCTCCCTGAGCTGGGCAAAGTATCATTAGACTCGTTTTTATAGAGGAGTAAACTGAAACATTGTTGGGTTGGTTGAATTTCTTAAGGTCAAAACGTGGGAAGAGAAACTGGGGCTTTTGATCTTATCAACCCATCTTGCTTCGTGCATCCTGCTTATGAACATGGATTCAGATTTGCCCAGAGCCTCAGCAAAGAGGAAACTCACAGGGTGAGAGACCTTGAGAGACCTGGGTCCTTCATTCTCTACCCCGGGTCAGCTATGGAAGAGAGACATCCGAAGCACCGGAAGTGATCCTGACAAATGTGCCCCTCCTCCCCCGACTCCTGCTCACCGACAGCAGCCTTTATGCATTGAACGAAGCTGGTACAGGTGATGCCAAAGGCAACTCTTTGAAAGAAAGTCACAGCATGGCTGGCAAATGGCAAATGAAGCCAAGCAGGGCAGGCGGGGATGGGACGAGTCACCCTTGTTGGGCTTCCCGCTCTGCTGCTGGAAAGCAATGTCCAGCAGTTCTCAAGCATCTGCTGGTGCAGCCATCTGCCTTGCACTCATCCACTCCACCTCTGGTGTCTGCCTCCAAAATTCCAGGCTGGAAGCTCAGCAAAGACACTCATGGGGCTGCACTGGGCATCTTCGGAAGCTGTGTCCTCCCTCCCAGAGCATCCTTTTATTTTACTTGAAACTTTCACACATTTTAGGAAGCACTGGATGCTGGAGATACAGAGCAGAACTCCAGCCAGAAGGAGAAAAGGAAGCTATCCATCCCCTTTACTCTGTCTGCCTCCGGGCAAAATCTGGATCCTCAGCCTATGATCTGTGCCCAGGAGAGGGGAGTCACACACAGGACACGAAGATGGCAGGCTGCCCGAGTCTGCCTGGAGAGTTGAGAAAGGCTTTGGGGAGGAGGAAATGTTATATCAGAATTAGAAAGATCAGATTCTGTGGCTGAGAACTAAGATAAAGTCCTTCTGAACACAAGGAACAACCGGATGCTATACCAAGTTTTCATTTAAAAACAATTGCACAAAATTGTCCCTTGGGATGAGGAGACCTATATTTGTTCTTAATTATTTATTTTCTCATAATTTTTATACACTGTAGTATAAAAGGTACCGTGCCTCTTCATGCACATAGCTTTATGTTGCTAAAGTTCTCGGACCATGTCTTCTCCTACAGCATAGAACTCAGTGGCACCAGTATTTACCTAAGAGGCATAAAGGAAAAATCAAAGTTAGATGCCACTGTGAAAACCTAGACCAATGCTGACGAACCCTTTAGAAATGAGTGCCCAAACTGTGTGTGACCCAAGACCCCCTTACTTATCCTAAAGTTCCAGCACAGCAATTAAACCCGACTACTGAGGTTTTAGTTTAGAAAAAACAACTCACACATGAACATCTTTTGTCTTAAAAGAAAAACACAATAACATACATGCCATAGGTTTACCACCACTGACCCAGACCAAAGCTCCCACCAGCAACCTGAATGACCTGAAGTGTGATGATTTACTCTTCCAAACCTTGATTTTTCTCACATGTGAGATTACAGTTATGATACTTCTCAAGATTATTGTAATGATAAAATAAGATGACAAACATAAAAGTATTTTGTTACCTGTAATATCTAAAATATTGTTTTACGATCTGGCTTGATAAAGGATTACAATGAAGATATAGTATTCTACAGTAGTTTCTCTGCCTTCTGCCCTGGGCAATTAGAGTCTTTAAATTGAGATGCAAGACATGCTGGGATTTCAATGGCAGGTTAGGTGGAAGATGGGCAGATGCTACAGCAGAGTCGAGCTCATCTTGAAAACTGTATTTTAGTCAACAGATTCCAGGTTCCATGCGGCACTAGGATAGAGCTCCTTACCACACTGCTTGCCTAGATTCTCACTGTCTTGTGGAAGGGCAGGAAACGTGGATTTTAAATCTTTGCTGCCCATGAATTCCAAGGTCTCAGGTAGGCAGAGTTCGCAGTTCGCAGGTCTGGGTGCTCTGTGCAGCAAAAAGGGGTTCCCTGGAAACTCACCATTTCAGTACTGAAATGACGTACATGCCAAGGAAGCAGCTTTCATGAAGAATCTGAGGCAGAAAGTGGTTCACTGCCTAGGAGACAGTAAGTGAAATTCAGGCACTTTTCACTATGGCTCGTTTTATACATGGCTCGCCATGGATTAAATGGTCAAACCTGGGTATGAAAAGTGGAAATCTTGACTTCACTGGGCAGAACCAGGCCTAAAGATGTGGACTAGCTAGAAGAGAAAGCTGAGATATGGGCCCAATAAATGCCATAAAGATATTTCTAGTTTTCCAGGGTTTTTATAGTGTTGGTTTAAGTGTTCCTGACTATTTTACTATGGTAAACAGACAGTGAAAGAGCTTAGGCAGAAAGGTAGCACATTAAATACTCAAACATAATCTTATTCATGCCGTTAAAATTACTTGTAATTTGAGTCTTTTTATGGATAACCTACGAAGGCAAAAAAGGGAGGATATGTTGGCAATAGTATTTTGAAAGTTGCAAATTGATCGAATAGAACATTGATTTATCAGATGTGAGGAGGCTGACTGTCAAGCCAGCAAAGAGGAAAACCTAAAATGTCCCCATTGTCATGGAAGTTCAGGAATCAATGCGGCCAGTTACTTCTGCAAAGGGGAGGAGGTGGCCTGAAGTTAGATAACTGATTACAGTCTCTTTCAGTAGGAGCTTCATCCCAGAGCTATTCTGGGAAACCGACTCATCCCTCCCTTGAACTAGAGAATGAATCTTGGGATGGTGTGAATGGCGTCTCTGGATTTGGGACACCCTATGGTATGGTTGGGATGAGGGATGTGCCTGTATACTTAGCTGGAGACTGCTGCTCTCTTCCTCACACTTGTACGTTCACATGTGTACCTGTGGACAGGAACTAGAATCTTCCCTGGGGTTTCTGACAAGTCCAAGAGGACTCAGAAAGTAAAGAGATTGGTGATGGTGTGCCCAGAGAAGGTGGCCCAGTCAGTTATTCCAACAGCCACTGAGTCCTCTCCTATGCTCAGAAACCACCATGCTCAGCATTTTAATGGCCTACTTTTAAGTATGAGCAGATGACTGAGAGTTCCAGGACTTTGAAGAAAGCAACTAATATGAATTACAGGGATTGTTTTTAAAGTAGCAAATTTCTGAAGACAGGAAAGTTTTGACAGGACTGAGGATATCCTTCTCCTTAGTAAACACAGGAAGATGGTGGAGGTGATTAAATTCATGGAAAAAGAGAAATGTTCTTATAAAAGGAACACTCAAAAACAGTACTGAGTTATAATGAGTTATAATTCCAGAAGTAGAAATGAAAAGTGAGAGAAAGTGTGGGGAACAGAAAGAATAAAATAACTCAGGAGCGACTTCAGGAGAATTCCTCTAAGCTGAAGTTAACCACTGAATTTCTCAGATCCCAGTGTAAGGGGTGAAACTAGGTCCATAGGAAGACATTACTCCACACTAAGGATCATTATGAACCCTCAGAACACCAAAGACAAGACACAAAGCCTAGGTTTCCAAAGAGAAAGAACAGGCTTCCTATAAAGGTTGACCAGTTAGACTGGCATTCAGACTTCTCGGTAGCAACATTGGCAACTAGGAAGCCATGCAGCATAGTTCTTAAAGTTCTAAGGGAAAGTGACTTGCAGTATGGAATTCTCTACTTAACCAAACAATTATACACAAGGTTAGAACGAAGCCATTTTCAAATTAATGAGATCACGCACCACTGTCAGGAGACCATAGAAGGATGCACCATTGAACGTGAGGGCCTAAACCAGTGATGGCAAACCTTTCAGAGCTCTCCATGATACAGCCTGCTTTGGCACACGTGCCACAGGTTCACCACCACTGACATAAACTAAAAAAGAGATGAAGCTCTGAACAACAAAGTAGCCAGCAAAGTAGAGTCAAGAGTCCCCAGGATCATGGGAACAGGCAATCACAAGATAGTCATGCATCAGCCCTCAAAGAACCTGCACAGAGTGGGACAGGTCAGAAGGTTCTCAAGGCAATGGCTTTAGAAGAATGAATTTGAAGAAATGGTTGATGTGACAGAATGCACCAAGACTTTCAGAACTTGGGTAGAGTTTGGGGTTGAATAATTGATAAGTAGATAAAAATTAAGCAAAAAAAAAAAAAAAAGTAAATGATTCACTCCAGAAAAAACCCAATATTGTACAGAAAAGGAACATGGCACATTGTATGTACCGTGACCCAGCAGTGAAATGCATTTACAGTGTCATTAAGCCAGGAGCAAGCAGAATCTTGATCCAACTAAAACTGTGACTGAACCACGTTGACAGGACCAGGGGCAAGAAATGTATATGTGTGTGGTAGGGCTGGGAGTTCTTCAGAGAAAGCAGACACTTTGTCCTCCATTATAGAAGGTCGGTACATAAAGCCTAAGATGGAAAAGTCAAGAAGTAGTTGCATAAGCCTGTTGTTTAGAGATACGGAGGTAAATATTAAAAGAGTCAGCTGAAAGAGTGGAGAGAGGTTTCCCTGGGGGCATGAGAACGATGGAGAGAGGCTGCGGGTTTCTCCACCAAGCTTTGTGCACAATTCTCTCTTCAAATAATGTACAGGTCTGGCTTTATATATATATATATATATATATATATATATATATATGATCTTTTAAAAAGACAGATTTGGGATTAACTGTACACATTTCCACCAACTGTTACAGCCCAGGCCACTATGACAAGCAATTTACCAATCCAAATCTGAAATGGGCTTGGTTATGCTAAGGAGGTATGGAATTATTTGGGGAATTTTTTCATAGGTAGGATCCTCAGAGCAATGCAATTACATGTATCCATGCTTCCTGAGTCAGTGCAAGCAGAATGAAAACTGGGAAGCAGGAGTGAATTCAGTATTTCTTCTTTGACACTCCCAGCTTCCTTTTTGACTGCAAACTGAGCTCAGAATTGTGGGTATCAGCCAAGGGCATGTGGTGAGCAGAAAGGAAGTCCTGCCTGAATCCAGCTCTGCTCCTAACTTGCTGGTCCTTCACCTCACCAAGCGTGTTGGTTGTTTTCCATCTGTGAAGGGGGAATAAGAATATCCATGTGGTCTACTGTATAGCATGAGGTGAGGACCAAGGCGAGAGGTGATGAGGGTGCACCGCGAAGCATCTGAGGCCAAAGACACCCCCAGTTGTCCTTGTTCTCATCACCCCTGAAACTCCCTGCAAGCAGCAACAGTAAAGGCCATTTCAGAGTTCCTGTTAGTGACACTGCTGACGGGTTCTGTGTCATACCGAAAGAGTGGCCCTCCAGAAGACCTGCAGGAGATGTGTTAACCAACGGGTGCCAATCTGGCCTACATTTACACCCCTGCACCCAGAGGCAGCTGATGGACAGAAGGGGCTTGTGGGGGGGCTTCTGCTCAGTTCCTCGGCAGCCAGACACCAACCAAGTATGTCCGCCCTCTGCCCTTGGAGATTTTTTTTATAAAAAATCTGGCAGTTTTCCCTCTTACCAAGAAGTGAAAAGCAAAGGAGTTAGACTTCTTCTGACAGTCCTGGCTTCCCTGCTGGAAAGAAAATTTCAAAGCAGCACATCACAGCCTAAAATGCTTATCACAGATGCAGTGAAATCTGCTGGAACACTCAAGGGAGCCTATATGTGAATTCCCCAGCACCCTGTCCTGCCTGGAGCCCCTTCACGCTCCAGGGGGCCGAGGAGGCTGGAAGAGAGAGGAACTGGGCTCTAAAGGAAAGGGTTTCTGGACCCTGCAGTGTAGACTTCTGCCGCTCCTGCTGACAGTCCGGTGTGGAGCAATGCATGGAGGAAAGGATCCCATATCACATAGACATAAATGCGGCCCTGGACAGCACCCATTCACACTCTTAGTCGGTAGAATTGGAAACCAACCCCAAGATAGAGGATTGCTCATCTGGCCCTTGGAAGAATTAGGACTGGAACCCAAGAGACTTTCACGTCCCTCTTAAGGTCATCCTGCTTTAAAATGTTCACTAATGTGTAAGGAAGCCAGCCTGACCATATAGTTCTAGGCTCACAAAACAATATCCTATCAATCAACGTGAGCTGAGTGATAACCAGGGGCTAAGGGTCTTAGAGAAGGCCTCAGAGTTGGGGATCTATTAATTACTCTAAACGACAGAAAACTGGATCAGAGAGGGTCACTTCTGAGGGCTAAGTACCCAGAAGCACCAGGCTCCGGAGCAATCCCTTCTGACCCCAACTCCTCGGCCAGTCTCCCTGCATTTCCTGAGCCCAGGTATTAGAGCCTGGGTTTCACATGTGGTGACAGCCTCTTCCTTTTTCTCTCTGCCCTTTGCTGAGTCTCTGTCTGACCTGCCCAGCCTGGTTGGGTTGGTGTTTATGGTTTAAATGACAGCGTTTTGTTTGGGCTGTTGTCAGAGTGACTGGGTATGGTGAGGTCACTCTCTGGCAGGTGCTGGAGGAGAGAGGTGTCATGGTGACAGGGCTGACTGCTGGGGGCACCGGGGCGGCAGGCTGAGAGGAGCTTGGGGTAACTGGGGCTGCGTGTTGGGAGTGACTGGTGGAGGCAATGCTTCATTGTCCTGGATCCAAACAGTCTCACTGGTCTCATGCCCTGAACACAGGCAGTGCTTTCAAATTGGCAGCTGAGACACTCTTTTCTCTGGATTTACTTGAGTGATGTAGAAGTCATTTTTAAAGCTACACCTTTAAAGAGGCCAAGGACTATATTTTACAGTGAACAGACCTGGATTTTAGGTTTTTGGTTCCTTCTGTTGAAAGAGAAGGCTCCTTTTATTTTAAGACCCAAGGTCATAGGCTTATGAAGAGATAGGAACTAAGAAGGGATCTCTGAATTTACAATTCAAATTCATAAACCCTGGCTAAAACGCAAGGAGGCTAATTTTTGTGTGTGGCTCTTGGAATCAGTCGCCTAATCTCATCCATATTTAATTTCCTGGTCACACCCCTTGGTTGTAGAAATTCAAAAATATTTGTAGTTCCTCTTGGCTACCATTGATCTTAATCTGACAGAGCTTAAGCAACCAGACTTACTTGGCGGTAACTTTCTGCGTTCAGCACGGTGGACTCAGAACTGCTGAGAGTCAGAAGTCCTTGGGTTCAGACTCCAGGTTCTGCCACTCTCTGCGTGACCTTGGGCAGGTTGCCTCTCTGAGCCTCAACTTCCCCATTTTGCAGATGGAGAGGATTTGTGTGAGCCTTCAGAGGTTGCTTAGAGCACTATCTGAGACAGTCATGTCACAAAATCCTAGTGTAATATGTAACATTGAGCAGCACTTGTTGAAAGCGTTAGCATTAGCAGCTAATGTCTGCTAGCTCTGGAGAGTGTGTTTTCTGCACATACACGGAAGACAGAAGAGAGAGAGAAAACAGTGCAGGTAGAAGAAGAGAGGATCAAGTGCAGATTTCCCTTTTAGATGTACAAATGCCAGTTCTCCATCACATGGGTTACAAATATACCGCTGCCCCTCTTTTGCTTGTTTCAGGCTCACTGGAAAAAATAGTTATAGTCCCCAGGGTGGTAAGGGACAATAAGCTGGCTGTGCTAATAAACCACTGCTTCCTCTTGCACTCGAGTGAAGAACGTGGGGGAATCTTGGGCGGCTTTCGTTTTATTGCTGGGGAAACTGAGCCCCAGAAAGGTAGTATGACCTGGTCAGGTGACATGCATTTAGCCAAAAAGCCGGCCCTGCAGCTCAGCACAGCCCCTGTGGCATCCCGACCCTTGGAGATGCTGTACCTCTCTTTCCCCCTGCTGCTCGGGTCCTCTCCTGCCTGGACGTGCACCCCGCACTGGCTTGCACCCCGGGACAGTGACACCGAGGGGCAGAACAGTGGACAGCAGGTCCCCGCTTTCTTTCCACCACGGACTCCTGCCTCTCCGAAGGGCGAAGAGTTGCACATACCCTTCCAGGCCCTGTGTGTGCCACATCAGTTCTACCCAGCTGCTGCCCTGATGTGCAGATGACAGGGACAATATCAGCCACCTGGAGTGCTAATTTGAGGCATAAATTAATGCACACCTGACCAGGTGACATTATCCAAATGATAAATTGCTATAGGCACAGGCCATTGTGTGCATAAGGGTGATTTATGGTCCCAGTTTGGGAATGAACGGAGAGAGAAATATTTAAATGTAGCCATTTAAAACCCAAGCTGTTAGGTGTAGTTAGGGCTGTCTTTAAAAAATTGAGCTGTCTTTCTTTTGTTGCAGCGGTCCATCTGAAAACAGCATGGATTCAAAAAGTTGTTTTTTTTTTTAAAGAGGGGGAAGTGTTTAAGTTTTAAATAGGACATGAAGGTTTTTCCTTCCTATTTTATATTTTCCAGAACCCAGAACCCAGAATGAAAGCTCCGGGAACCGGTACACACTTTCTTTACTTAGGGCTTTTCTCAGCATCTTGGCTTTTGAGGCTTAGCAGAAAATGAAAACCTTAATTGATTTCCTGCCTTATTGAATCTGGGCAAAGATTTTCATCTCTGTAGACACAGAAATATCTGCCAGAGACGCTCGTCAACAACAGGTGAATATAATTTCAAAAGTAAAAAGAAATGCAGTAGGCCACAAGACTCACTGTGCGCGCGCACATCACATGTGTGTGTATGCCACACACACATGCACACTGTCTGCATAGATATCCAACACATAGACATGTACTAGACACATGAACGCAGAGCACGTACATGTACGCTTAACATAACGGGCATTTCACCCTCTACACATACAACATAGCTACACACACCACATATAGCCACATGTACTGCATGTTTGCACACACACACATACATACATACAGACACAACTCTTATACATCCTTCACCTATATGCGGTATACCATAGCACATATACACACCACCTACTCACACAGAGATAGCCACAGCCTCACAGCACTGATAAAAGTACTCATGGCTGCCACCATGAGTGGTCCCTACCATGGACTGTGTGCCCCCATCACTTGATCTACACATCAGCCCTTGACGTAGGCACTGCTGTCCACATACCCAGGTGCAGAAATTGGCCAGAAGGCCAATAGAGGCCCAAGATCATGGGCCCCATCCTTTGCAGGCTCAGTGTAGAATCAGCCCTGTGTTCTCTCCAGTCCTCCGCTTGCAGAGGCCACCATTAGGCAGCCCCCCACCTGAGTACCACAACCCCAGGCATGGCCAAGCCACTCTGGGCTCTGGTGCCAGAGTAGCCATAGTCCACACTTCTCTCCTGGCTTCCATTCCACCTTGGTGATGTCGCTCATTCATCTCCCACCAGCCAATGTGGCTGCGAAGTCAAGTAAAACGAGTCGTGGCCACGACACCTTGCACCCTCCCCACACCCCCACACACATCTCGCAGAGTCACCCCTCGGTGTGTGTTCTGTCCATGCTGTGCTGGCCTCGCACGCCTGGCAGTAGCCACTCAGGGGCTTTGGAGGCCGGAAAGCTTCATGTCCTTATGACGATGTTATGCACTAACATCATCTGTAAAAGGAGATGTTCCAAATAGCCCTTATGTTTTTCATTTTTTTCTTTTTGGCATGGGGCTGCAGAGCAATTTTCCAGAATGTTTTAAATAGGAAAAAATAGTCAGTCTCAAGACGGCTGTTTTGTGCCCCTGGCCTCTGGGTCATATTCACATTCAGCAACATCTAAGTCTGTGGTCTTTTAAATGGGCTTTAAAAAAAAAATTACTTTTAAAACAAATGAAGGCAGCATTCATTCCTTATCTAATATTCTCGCCTTGGAGCCCCGTAGGCAGGAAAGGCTCAGAACCCTAAAGAAGGCTGCAGGGACACATGGAATGAGGAGGGAGAAGAGGAAGGAGAGGAGTAGGGGTGGAGGGGAGGAGGAGGACACTCCCGGGTTCCTGGTGGACCTAGCCACCTGGGCCAACAGGGCTTCTTATGTCCACTGCACCAGGGTTCCTGCTTCGCTGGGGTCTGTGCCCAAGCCAAACAAGAGTGTGTACCCCACTCTGTTGTCTGCCATTGGCAATAACTCTTCACTCTTCATACAAGGCGTGATTAAAATATATGGTAAATGTTTTAAATTCCAAAAGGTTTATTCTAGTAGAAGACACACTGTCGTTCAACCCGTCACAATCCTCCCCTTGCTTTGAATACTTTTATTTCATTGTTCTGGCCACTCTCTGAAGCAGTTCTCAGAGGCTTCTTTTGTGAGTTGCTTTATGATACATAATCAAAAATATAGTGACTACTGCTGCTGGGTGCCATCCAACAGAAAAGCAAACTTGTAAAGAGAAATGACAGTGTGTCCTCGTCCACCTGCCTCACTGGGCTGGCACCATGTGACTTCTGCCTCTTCTCCAAGGTCAAAATGACCATAAAAGATGAGCTCGTTATATTGATTCAGGACACAGTGATAGCTAAAACCACATAACTAAAGACACCCATGAAAGAGGACTTGCAAAACTGCTCCAGAAGGGCCCAAGAATGATGAGGTAAGTGTGTTTAAGGTGAGAGGGTAAATTGTTGAGGGAGATTAGTGGCAATAACTTTTTGAAATTTAAACATTCACTGTATCTTTCGATCATATCTTATATCTGATGTCCGTAGCTTTAAAGCCCCTCATGTCCCTTAAAGAAGCACTCAGCCATCATCTATTACCAGCCACACACCCTGGCAATGGCTGGAAGCGCAGATTCCCTGTGATGTCTGCCCTTGAGATGGTCACAGAGTACTTGGAGGGGTGACCCTATGACCACAGTGGTAAGTGCTGTAGTTAAGACAATAATGAAGGGCCAAGGAGCCCACATACTGAAAGAGAGAGTGTGTATTGGGATCAGGGGCATGTGAACTGGGTCCTGGAGGATGAATAGGAGTTTGTGGGGTATGTGGGGAAGTCGCCCTGTCGGGTAGACAGGTGTGTTCTTTACTGTCTATAGCAAGGTAAATGAGAGTCAGAGAAAGTCACCTGCTCCCTGAGGTGGGGAAATGCTGTAGTACCCGAGTGCTGGCTTCACAGCCGGCCTCCTTCCTCACACAGCCCCGTCCCGGCCTTGAAGACGGTTCATGTTTTAACATCAAAAGAAAGAAGAAATGCTGTGAAATCCTCCCCCCCTTGCTTGTGGCTTTATAAAGTTGATACTTTCCACCAGATCTGAGTCAGAGACACAATTACCAAAGAGAAACTGTGTTTTCAATTAATCTTCCGGGCATTACCTCTCATCACCAAATCCAAAGCCTTCTCCTCTTGTTGTTGAGAAGTTACAGCAGCTAGGGCCAGAGAGGGGTGGGAACCGGCTGAGTCTAACAAGACCTCTGATAGTTCCACGTCTGCACACTCAACAAGTGCTTGTGGCCGCCCTTGTCAGTGGTGTGCGGGTGAATGCTGAATGCCGTGGCCACCAAGGCAGGGGAGAAAACAGCCCCGTTTCGTAGCATCTGTTGCTCTCTGTGGTGTAAACACGGTGCTGGCCCACTTAGGGCGACTCGTGAAAACGGGGCAGACGGCAAGTGGCAGAGGAGGCACAGGAACGGAAGCGAAGCGTGTGAAGGTGGTTCTGGTCCCCTGCGAGACCCGGGTTCCCAGTCCCTAGGCAGGAGAAGCAGAGGCAGAATATTCCACCAGATACCCCACGCTATCTTCCCTATTGTTTCAAACAGAAAATCAAAGCCAGAAATCAGCACTGGGGGACAGAGACGGAAAGCCAGAGCGTGAGACAGAGAGACATCTCCACGTGCGCATCTTGGTGTGTTCTCAACAGAGCCACGGCCTCTGCCCTGCGCTCCCTGCTTATCTGCCTCTCTGCCCTTGCCATCTCCCACAGCGGGTGTTTCAAAGAACACCAGACGGCAGGGGAGAGGAGGAGAGGAAGAAGAAGCGAGATAAAGTGCACTGATGTACGCGTCGCTGGCCGCGGGGCCTGAGTTTGTTTACCTTAGCGCCTCGCTGATCTCCTCTGCACTTGTGGACCGAGGCGGAATATAAATAAATACGAGCCCAGCAGAAGGGCAGCTCTGTGCTGTTTTGAATGCCTAAGTATCGACCTCTAAGTGCAGAATGAGAAAGCACCAGACGGGCACTTGGGACAGTTTCTGCCTCAGACCCATCGCCGTTGTGCTTTGCGTTGACCAAAGGCAGAAAGTGCTTGCCAGGTGCGGTTTGCAGGACCCCACAAAGGGTCCCGCCCCCAGGCTCATTGCTCCCCTCTGCTAAGAAGTCGCTAGGGGTTTGCTTGGCTCAGCTCTTAGGGAGCACAGAGTCCTTGGGCCATGTCAGTTCCTGGGTGCCTGGTGGAAAAAGATCCAGTGCAAGCAGGTTTCACACAGAGTGAGGGGATGTGACTCACATTCCCCAGTGACAGCATGGGACACGCAGGCCCAAGGGAGCAGGAAGGGCTGGAGGCCTTGCTAGGCGAGGTCCTGCCTACACATGGAGACCATGGGTGCATGTTAATCCTCTCCCCATGGCTCAGGGTCCTCGCTGTGAGCATGAAGACTCAGACCCCACCACAATACTCCGATGTCCTCAGGTCTTGAGGGAAAGGGTGTTTTCCTGAGCAATAACTAAACACTTTTGTCAGTTCTCTTTATAAATTGTCCCATGTGCACAATAACCTGGCAAGGTGGTTGTGTCTTTCTTTGTAGCAAAGGTGCAGCCATCATTCCTCCTGAGAAGGAGATGAGGGGTCAGAAAGGGAGAATGCCTCCCCCAACATTGCACAGCTAGTAAGTAGCACAATCTGGCTTTCAGACTCTCACCTGCCCGGCCCTCCGGCTGTCTGCCCACTCTGCTGTGCAGCCTGTGAGCAAGGCAGATGTCTGGCGCTTCCTGTTGCGCCAGGCTCAGGGGTTTTTTTACCTTCTGCTTGCTCTTGGTCCTGTGGCTATTGCAGTTCTGGCGGCCAGTCACTACTTAACAGCTAAGGGCCTTGTCCCAATGGGTCCCTGGGGTGTCGCTGGGGTTTCCTGGCCCCCAGGAGCTCGTGTCCCCATCTAGGAACCAGATGCCAAAGCCAGTTGTTTTCAGTAAGAGGAGCCCACACACCACATGGGTTCTGAGCAGAGTTCCTGGGCTTCTCCAGATTTAGAACTTGAGCCTTGAGACTTACCTTGAGCAGACTATTTAAACTCCTTTTCTCATTCTTTGCTATTTTCCTGAGAAAATTGTGACGTATATTTTATTGGTGAGATACTGCACATATATTTAGATTCATCATCATAGGTAGACTGTCCATAAAGTATGTACATAGCAGATCCACATATGAGTGTGTGTGCGTGCACGTGTGTGCCCGGGTCGGGCGTAAACTGGGGAGGGGGGTGAGAGAGTTTGAGTTCCAATCATTGTTCCCAGCTCACACCTTAAAGGAAGCTCTTTTGCCTTTGTGCTGCTTTCCCTCCTTTGTGTGTCCACTGGTTTGGGATTATTGCCTGGTGGAAACGTCTGAACTCTGTTTCTCCTTAAAAGCAGAGTTCAAGTTCGTATGATCAGACCAGTGATCCTCTAGGTCCAGCTGGGGTGGGTCTCGGGGCAGCGGTAAACAGTGCCGGCCACTTTACTACATTGCATATCAGGGAAGCGACACCCCGAGATCAGCCCAGCTCCTGTGAGAGACTGGGAACTTTCCACGAAGCCATTTGGTGTGGCAGGTCCCTTACCCGTCTGGGGGGCCTCAGTAGCCTTGCATAGAGAACGAAGGGTGTGATGAGACCTGGGGGTGTCCAGCCATCCCAAGGCTTCCCTGCCACTTCCAGTCCTCCCAGTGCTGGCCACAGAGGGAACTGGAGTGTGCTCGTCAGTTCATAAAAGACTCTTGCATGAGGTGTGAACTCCTCACTGAGTCCTTGGTGGTGCTGGTAAGGAGTTAATGTCTCATACAAGAGCGCAAGGAGTCTTACATAACTCATTCAGCCTCATCTCATGGGTGTTTTTCTGTGAACTCTGCCAGAACTAATTTCACGGTTCTAAAACAACTCATAGTACCAAAAGAATGTGTAATGAGCTGCCATGAGATATGATTGTTTCCCATTTGTAAGGAAAAAAGACCTGTAGCTCCTTGGGACTTATTAGGAATAATTTCTCAATTAAACCAAAAACTCAGGCCCCTGAAAGGGCACACACAGGGCCGCAGAAGTGGCTTTAGAAGGGTCCCTTGCACCCACCCTGTGCCAGCTTTGTCTGGCTTTCTTTCATGCTACAGTCACATCAAATTGACCATCGTAACCACTTTAGTGCATATAGTACAGTCACTCTGGTCTGGTTGTGAAGCTGTTTCCACATGACCACTAGCTAGTTCCAGAATATTTTCGTTGTCACAAAAGGAAATCTGAGGCCCACTGAATGGTCATTTCCCATTTCCCGTTCCTCCTGGACCTCAC
This sequence comes from Dinomys branickii, assembly GCA_004027595.1. Classification (NCBI taxonomy): domain Eukaryota; kingdom Metazoa; phylum Chordata; class Mammalia; order Rodentia; family Dinomyidae; genus Dinomys; species Dinomys branickii. The sequence continues at coordinate 246,039 of PVLD010000275.1, read as the reverse complement.
AACCACTAGTCTGCTTTCTGCTCTGTATTGAGTATTTATAAATGGAATCACACATCGGGTAACCTTTGGTGATGGGCCTCTTTCACTCGGTGTAATGGTTTCCAGGAATCGCGCATCATGTGACCCTGGGTGACTGGCTTCTCTCACTTAGCATGTGTTCAAGGTTCATTCATGGTGTAGCATGTATTGTTGGTGCTTTATTCCTTTTCCCGTGGCTAATATCCTGTGGCACTCTGTGGGTAGGTGTATCACATTTTCTGGATTCCTTCACCTGCAGGGGGGGAGATGAGGTTGCTTCTGCTTTCCTGGATGTTGAATAGTTCTGCTATCGAGAGTGCACCTGAGCTTTTGTGTGGACATCTCTTCTGGACATGAAGAGCCACTGAGCGTTGTAGCGATTCTGTGTGTAGTTAAGTGAGAGGCTGCCAACCTGCTTTCCGTGGTGGCTGTGCTGCTTCCCTCCCCCACAGCAATATCTAAAGGCCCCACTTCTCCGCCTTCTTGCTGATACCTGACGTTTCCTTATTTTTTGTTTGTTTAAGTAGCCCTTGTAAGGGGTGCGGAGTGACTCTGTCTGGCTTTATTTCAGAGTCCTTATTTTTCTTCCTGAGTAGTTGGAAAGTGTTCACAAGTGGAACATTTATATGGCCCCGGTGACTGCCGTCGCCGTACCCAGCAGGACCCACAGGATCATGCTACTGCCCCGAGTTTAACACCAGACTTCCGCACTTGGGGAAGCCGCATAGGTCACCTCCAGGCAAGGGCTGTGCACTGGGGATGCTCAGGAATCCCCAGCTTCCGGTCCTTGTGCTCGCACAGCAAGGCTCTGGCCCCGTCCTCCTTAACCCGGACTCCTTTCAGTATGAGAGCCATAATTCACTTCATAGCTTCCTTATTTAAAGAAGCGGGAGTTAGAAAATGTTGTCATCGTGATGGAAATCATAATTTTTATTCATTTCTGATACTCAGAATAATCTTGCGGTATAGGCCAGACATCAGGTAATACTATCCTCATGGCAAAGCTGAAGAAACTGAGGCAGGAGGCTGTTCGGGGAGTTGCTGGGTGCTGGTGCCCTCTACGGCCTCCTCCTCTATGATGTCTCATGGCAGTGCCGTGCTCAGAGGAGGAAGCTGGGGGTCTGGAGCGAGAGCTCTGCTGTGTCCAGCCGGCAGCTCGTGGAAGGAGCGCAGGGAGGAGCTTCACAGCTGCTCACAGCCTTTCTTTGGGTCACTCCCTAGGATGGGCTGCAGGTGCTGCCACATGGGACCCCACAGAAACCCCATCAAAGGACTGAGTCCTCCTCACAGAGCTGCCAGTCTAAACCAGCACCAAATGCTTCCCTCCGCAGTAGTCTCCTGCAGCTCGGCCACCATTGTGAGACAGGCCACGGGAGGGAGAGCGAATTCCTTGTCTCCAAGCCCCTTCTGGGCGGTGGGCTTTATTGCAGCTGCTGGTGTTCATGCCACTGCTTTGTGGGGAGCATGGGCTGAGGGAGGAGGGCCCACACCAGCCTGCCAGAGGGGACAAGCCCATTCTGAACACTAGCCGGAGAGCACCATTGTGAATTCTCTGTCCTCACCACCAGCCCCCAACTGTGGGCCGGCTCTTGAGGACTCTGTGCTGATCACTGCGCTGGAACACCTCTAAGGGGCGGGATTTTGGGTAGGTGACATCACCGCGGGCGAGGCACACCTGGATGGTGAAAGACTGTAGATGCCAACACCTGGGGCAGCATTCACCTGGCGCTCTTACAGGGTTGGCAAGGTGGAGGCACGGGTATCATATTTACAAAGGACCAAGACATTCATTTTTTCTCTTTCTTCAGAGAGACTCCTCTGAGAGCGGTCAGCCCACTTTCCACTGGAACCCTGGGTCTCAGCTGCTTTGGAGGGATGAGCCCAGGGATTTGGGTACCTTGGCAAAGTACCCCTCTCAACAAAGAGCAGGGAAGGAAGCTAGGTGCTTTTTGCTCTAACTCTAATTCAAAGACAACTCTGCATTATCAAAATACGAGTACTGTTATTCAACATCCAGTGGCCAATAGCTTAGCGGTGTCTAGTTGTCATCTTGAAAAACTGTTGGATTTTGCTGTCAGGAGCTCACAGATAGTGCCCAGGGACAACAGTGACTCAGTGAGGCGCTGACATCAATGGGGGTTTGGATTTCTGAGACAGCCTTTGGCTCACTGATTATGTACCCAGAATTCTCCCCCAGGGCTTTGCAGTTGTTATTTTCTCCCCAGAGAATAGCGTAAAAGCAGGTGTAATGTCCTGGGGTGGAAATGCTGGAATCCATCTAAAAGCCATTCAGAAACACAACCGAGGTGCGTAGCGCTTCTGGGGCCCTCTGCCAGAAGCTGGAGCAGATTAAAGAGGAAAATTTAACCTGGGACATGTGTAGGAGGGAGAAAAGGTTTGTGAAGAAGGCTGTGAAATAAGCAGAAAATTATTCAGCATTTCTCTGCTCTATTCATTAAAGCAATGGTGTGAGGCTTTGAAATGTTCTGTTGTAGTCAGACCTTTGTTCCATGCATGCCAGTATTTGTAAATAATTATATTAATGTGACATTTTAAGTAGACCTGTTTCTAAGCAGCACGTTATCCGCAGTGACTGTTTTCAGGGAGAGAAAAGAAACAGTTGAACACACTGTGCTCAGCAGAATTGTAAATCTTCTGCCAAGGAAGGGCCTGGGGTTTTCTACCTTTCCTAGCTGCCTGGAAGAGGCAGCTGGGACCCAGGTCCTCATGGGCCAATGGGTTCTAGAGTGCATGAAGTCAGGCATGTCCAACCTATGGCAGTGGACGCCAGCAATGCAGCTTCATAAGCTTATGAACTTTCAACGTCATGTGATTTTTTTTAGTGGCATTTTCATGCCTCCATTGTCCAGTGCCAAGTATGGCCTGCAAGGTAACAATGGTGCCATGCAGGGGAGGGTGCAGTGCAGTGCTAACTCTGCCTCCTATGCGGAGGGTTGACAACTTGGCCAATACAACCCAGCAATTACCCGTGGCAGAGTTCAGCTGATCTACCTACACATGCATGGGTCCAGGAAGACAGATGATATTAAACAGATATGTCAGTTTTCTTATTTAGTTATTAGACCTTGGGTTGTGTTATTTCCTCAAATAATTTAATAAGACACAATGTTTTTCTAAAGGAAGTTTTCTTACTCACACAGATCGTCTGTATTGCGTGTTTTAAATGTGGCCTTCACTCTGTGTGGAGGGCGCAGGCCCAAACACTGGATGCCTGTGACCCAAGTCAAGAACTTCCCGTGCTTGCTTCATGTGGTGCTCATGGAGGCACTGAGGCGGGAGGGGAAGCCTGCACAGCTCAAATGTCACAGAGTATCAGAACTGAGCAAGGCCACCCCAGGGCGACTTCTCCGAACCTGGTGGTTGGTCAGCCTCGAGTCTGGCTTGCTTGGCTCCAGCCCATCAGGTTGATACAGTGCCAGGAACCTCTTTGAAGGTCCCCCATGGTCTCCCTGAAGTGAAACACAGACACACTGACGATCTGATGAACTCTTCCCCATCCTGGGGGCCCACAAGTTCTCTTCCTCTACTCCTCACTTGGGCAGGACTTGCTCAGTGAACTTTCACACTTGACTAAGCACATTCGGATTTGCTTTAATGTGGTCCTTCCTTGGTGTGGAAGATGACTAAGGAACTGGCATCCGGCAGCGGTGCAGTGCACACGTGAACGGAAGCCTAACAATTGGGATAACAGAAGCATCTCGGCTCTCCAGGTGGGGCTTTACAGTGTGTGGCCTGCAGGGAGGACACGTTTCATGCTGGTGTCATTTGGGCACAGAAGTATTTGGTCAGTCTAAGACACAACTGAGGCTCATTGGTTTTCATGTGAAGCTTGTGAATCTGTCTGGTTATTAAGAGCAGAGCTCAGTTGTCTTAACCACTAGAATAAAAAATAATAATAGCAATGGTAAACATTAAGAGGAGACTACTTCTAACATTCTGCTCTAGTTTAGTCTGAGAACCACGGTCTGTTTGGGCTAAAATCAACTGAGGAAATGGTTATAGGGCACCTTTTTATAAATGCAAAAATAGAAGCACAGATAAGTTGACGTTTCATGCAAGGTCACACAGCTAGATAATAAAACCAAGCTTTCTTTTCTCTCTGTCTCTCTGTCTGTCTCTGGCTCTCTGTCTCTCTCTGTCTATCTGTCTGTCTCTGGCTCTCTGTCTCTCTCTCTCTCTCTTTGTCTGTCTCTGTCTCTCTCACCCCCCTTCTCTCCAGAGATTCTAACAAAGACGGGTGTCATCCTTTAGCTAAGGTAAAGTATGGTTGTATTGTGTACATCCAGCACCCACTGAAAACACTATTAACTGCTTACATTTTTAAATTTATGACAAAATAAAACAAAATTTCATAATCAAATAATAAGACAATAACACTTTTCAATAAACATTTGCAGTGGCCCTCCCCCTCCGCCCCCAGTAGGTGTGGGTTAGTATTCCGTTTGAAGTTGTTTCCCTCCCGGCTGAAGAACTTCCTTAGCGCTGAGTCTTTCAGCTTTGGTTTTATCTGAAAGTAACTTTGCCTTTATTTTTAAAGACAGAATTCTGGGTTGACAATTTTTCTTCCTGTCCTTTGAAGCTGTCATCACACTGTCTTCTACTCTTTGCTGTTTACTTAGCAACATTGGCTGTCATTCCCACTGTTCCTCTTGGATGTATCGTGTTGTTTTTCTCTCACTGCTTTGAGGGCTTTGTCTTTATCTTTAGATTTCAGAAAATGAATTACGATGTGCCTAGGTTTGGCTTTCTTTGTTTTGACCTGGCGTGAAATGTGTTGAGCTGCTGTGTTCTGCAAGCTGAGGTCTGTGACCACGTGCAGAAAGCCTTCGTCTGTTCCTCCCGCTCCACCTCGTTTTTCCCTTCGCTCTCCCTCCTGTCCTTACGGAACTCCTGTTTTCTGGGTATCAGACAGTGCTTGCAGGTACTTAGTTCCCCAAGGCCCTGTTCACTCTTTTCAGTGCCTTTTTCTCTGTTCTTAGATTGGACACTTGCTATCGGTCTGTCTCAGAGCTCACTGACTCTTCCCTGACATCTCCATTATGCTGTCCAGCCCATACAGCAAATTTTTTTTGGGGGGGGGGTACTGGGGATCGAACTCAGGACCCTGCGCTTGCTAGGCAAGCGCTTATTCCACTGAGCTATATCCCCAGCCCCATACAGCAAATTTTTAATCATATACTTTTCAGCTACAGGATCTCTGCTTGGTTCATTCATACACTTTCTGTTTCTCCCTGAGGTCCCACATGTGCTCATTTATAGTGTATATGTTTTCTTGAATTCCATGAACATATTTATACCAGCTCTTTAAAAGTCTAAATGCATCATCTCAGTGTAGTGGGGTTGGTTTCTATTGACTTTTTTCCCCTGAAGTGTGAGTTACATCTTACTCCTCTGCATGCCTAGTGACTTGACGGGATAACACATAGTAGAAATGATTGTTTTGGAGAGTAAGGTTTTGTTGTGTTCCTCTGAGGAAGATTTTTGTTTCAACATCCAGATAATTGGGCAAGATTCAAACTCTAACTCCGTCGTCCTTGTGGTCGGCAACAGCCAACATCTCTCTTCTGTTCTTGGAGCTCCCTTACCTTCCTGTTCCTCTGCTGAGTCTGCCTTTGTCCTCTGACAGCTCCAGTTGTCAGAGTGCAGAGCCAAAAGCCAACTGGAGAATGCTCCCACCCAAAAGTAAAGTGAGGGCACAAGTTCACAGATTTACTAGCAGAGACCCTGTCTTTCAGGGCACGGCCCTTCCAGTTTCTGTTTGCTTTGGGGTGCATTGCATTACTTTCAAATCATTTTCTTAAATTCACCCTGGATTGTTATCTTAATGACTGACTATCTTTAAGATGGTTAACAGAATATTACTGAAAACCAATACCCCTCATATTTATGTTTAGCTTTTAAAACATTTTGGCTCCACAATACAGCTCTGGGAGGCAGTGCTAATGTGATAAATCCATGCTACATTTGAAGAAGAAGACTCTGGGAGGTTCACTGAGTTGCCCAAATCCACACAGCGTTCTGGCTGCAAACCAGGCCTGGACTCAGCTTGGCCTTCACTCACAATTAGTTCTATTGCACATTTGGTTCCGAGCAAGCCAGACTTTTCCAGTACAAAAGTTGCAGGTGCATTCTTCTCCCACTAAATACTACTAAACAAGGGAGAGAGAAACAGGCAGTCCTGGCTTTTGAAGCTCTTTGGAAGGTCTAGAATCTCCCAGGAGAGAGTGTGCTGTGCTGGTATTGGAAGTGAAATATCTATAGTAATCCTCCTGACACCGACAAGCCCCAGCCTGCATGATTGTGAAACGGAAGCTGGGCCTGCAGTGTCTGTGGTGTGGAGCCGCATAAGAGGAGGACTAGCGTGCTGAGCCTTATATATCCAGGGACTGCTATCTGCAGATGTGCTTAGGGTGACAGAAACCTCAGCCTGCTTGGCCCTTTGGTGGGAGAAGCTCTTCTATTCTTCTCCTTCCTGGAGATCTTAGTAGACTATGTCTAGAGGTCGATATCCACGAAAGGACAAGGTTTGTTCTCACACTGGGAGCTTACGTAGAATTTTCCAGGTATGTCTATAGCCTTCTGCTCCCCAGCTTCCCGTTTCCATAGCACCAGATCTTCCTCAGGCCACAATGACTGTTCACATGAAAGTCATAAACCAGCCTCTCCCGGGAAATGCAATGTAGCTTTGCCCCAGCTTCCCACCCACCTGCCACCTGACTCCCCCAACTCACTCCCCTTCAACATCAGCATAGTAGGGTGCAAGTCTCTCAAAGTGTGGTTTTAGAAAATCTAGAGCGAAATTGGAAGTGGGTGCTTGAGTTTAAAATGCTGATTCCCAGGCCCCGTTCTGGTGGCACGGTTCTAAGGCAGTAGAATCTTTGGTTTTCAGGCTCAGGAATCTGGCACGGGGCAAGGGCCAGGTGATGCCACTGCTCACTACAGTGGACGAATCCCCTGATGTGGGTGAAGTGATGTGGTGGAAGGGCTCAGCCAGCAGGAGCCATCGTCTTCTTGCCTGGGGCATCTCCCCTTTCGTTCTTGAACCTTAGGGTCTCTGGTCAGGAAGCTCAGGTCGTGCCAACCAGTTCTGGCTGCAGCCCTGTGTGCTTTGTCACCGGTTGCTGTGACAGGAAACCACCTGCCCAAAGGTCTGTGCTCCCTTATTAGGTGCTGCAGACCCCAAAGGAGTTCCTGTTCGTTTGCTCGTCCAGTCTGTGCCTCCTCCACTTGTCAAATACTTGTTATAATCAAAGAACTGAGCTCCACAGGCTACAAGCAGACCCACTTCCAAAGCTGATCAAGCTTAGTCATGAGGACTTGCCCTGGGTTCTTCCACGCCCCTGACAACGGTCCTTGTCGTGGGGTCTCATGGTTAGAAGTATTGGCAAAAGTTACATAATGTTACATTCTTTTTTGCTAAGGACGTTCTCTCAACTTGTATGAGCTCCAACTGCTCCAGACCTACACTTACCCCTGCAGAGAGCCCACATCCAGTGGGAGACAGACACACACCTGCAGTCGTATTCTTCAGGGCAAAAGAGACCCACGGTGGCCAATTTGGGTCCATACTTGGATGAAGAAGAATGAGGGAAGACTTCCGGTTGGAGGTGATACCTGAGACTGGCCATGAAATGAGGCAGGGAGTACTCTTTTATGGAAAGAGCTTGGACAGAGTTACAAAAGTGAAATACGTTGTGAGAGTGTGTGTGTGTGTATGTGTGTGTGAGAAGCACTTTGCTCCTTTGAGGACATTTCCTGTAGGCTGGGGCAGCCTCCCATGGTGGAATGAAAAGATTTCCTTTCCAGGCAGCTATCCGAGCTACGGATCCCAGATCCCAGCCAGCCCCTCTGACTGACCTCTGGGAGACCTGTTGGGGACTAGACCGATAATTATTCTTCAAGGAGGCAAAAAAAAAAAAACACCTTTTACTTCTCACTGTTCCCCCCATATCCCTCCAGCCCTCCTGACTGTCAGCCTTGCAAATCAATATTTCATTTTGAAGAGCCTTGTTTGATGCCAGTCCCGCTTATTTGCTTCCCAGCCACTGTGGGTAACGCTTTGTAGGTCTGTCAGTATGTAAATTAAACCAAGCATAGATAGCTTTGTGTTGCTTAATGTTCAGCTGATAAAAATTAATGTGGTGTGAAATGAGCATTTTATCTGACTGCAGATACAGTGACGGAGTTAATTAGACAGGCAGAGGGAAATGGCATTAAGCAGGATGGGGCTTTCTCAGGGAAGGGGCCCTGACCCTCAGAAAGCAGATTTGTGTGAGCTGAAGATGAAGCCATAGAAGCCGAGCTGGGGCAGCCTGAGCGCGGAGCACGCTGGGAGGGCGCCCTCCTTAACACAATTAGCCCCTGGTGCTGATGGCTGCGTACATCCTGCCTGGGGAGGGTGCGAGGGAGGCACAGGCAGAGCAGGCTGGGTACATCCAACTCGCTGCAGAATGCAAGCCTCAGCATTTGCTGACGCTGCTCCTTCAAAGTGCAACCTGACTGCCATTGGTGGAGAAAGGAGTTTCACTCTTAAGCAAGGAAAAGCAAGAAGAGAGGCCAAGCAGCACCCCGCCCAGTGCGATTCAGAGGAGCCAGGAACCCCTGGCCTCCGTCTAAAATGTGGAGCTGTGCTCTCTGGGCCTTCGCACATGCTGTGCCCTGTTGTGAGAAGGCATCTCCTGGCGCAGACGCACAGGAAGCCCAGCCTGGCAAGCTGATGCACCTTACTGCCGGACTGCATGGCCCCCTGGGCGTCAGACACACACGCTCCTCCCTGAGCATCAGAAGAAGGTGCGGGGCACTTTACAGGACAACATCCAGCCGCTGGGCCTAGTCCGCTGTGAAGCACCATCCCACTGCAGCTCAAATGTCACATCTTGCTCGAGTCTCCCTCCTCCCAGGCAAGATCAGTTCCCCAGACAGATATTCTTGAGATACCTTGTGCTTTCCCTTTATAGCACTTTCCAAATTTGCAGTTAACTGTCTGTGTGCCTCTGGCTCTCCCACTGGCCTGTGCTCCTGGATTGTCCTGGTGGGGGTCTGGGTCCTCATGGGGTCCCCACTCTCTAGGCCCAGGTGATCTTTCTGAGGCCTGCTGAACTCCTACTCTTTTATGCTCTCCTCAGGACGATTTCCTTGGCTTTCCTGACAGCATTTCTTGTCCTCTGAGTTCCCACAGCACCTCGCATGTTGCAGGGATAGGCTGGCCAAAGGGTAGCTGCAAATTTTGGACTATGTGCCTTCCAACTGATTCAGAAATAGTCTCTTGGGGGAAGTATAGGTGTCTTATTCTGCTTTACCTCCTCAGTGCTTGGGGGACTGCAGAATTAGTAAAAGAATACCTTCAAGGATCTGTTTGTTCCTAAGCAGTTCTCTTAAATAGCCAACTTCTCAGCCCATGACTGTGGACTGCCCCTACTCTCCCTTGCAAGGACTGACTGCTGTGCCTCCCTCTTCTGTCTTGGCCCCACTGGTTGTGAGGAAATGTCGCATCTAGTGGCGCCCTGTGGTCCCTGTTAGCATTTGAGGAGGATACAATCTTCTCAGGCAAGCAACACAGAGACCTGTGTGTTGTGACTTGCTGCAGGTTTGCTGGTTAACTTCTCTGCTCCTGGTTTGTAAAAGGACATGACGCTGAATTTTTAGAGCCCTATACTGAAGGACTTGAGTCTCGCCACAAGCACCAAGAGGTTCCACTCAGCCCTACCCATTCTACCATGAGGAAGGCCTGGTTCTCGCTCCTGATTGTTGCTAACTGGTCATCACAAGCTGAAACCCCAGGAAAGTGTCACCCACACTCACCGTGCTGCTGTGCACATAAGGGCGGAGGGGAGGCCTCCTCTTGGCCACCCCTCCCAGGGAGATGAAGCTACAGTGCCATTGGAGAGGCCACCAAACTGACGCATATCAGGAGGCTGCCCAGGATCCCTGTTCCTCCCAGCGTGGCCCTAGTGGCAGGAGGAGGGTCCTCCCCAGCTGCACAGCACATTCTGCCACACTCAGCCCTGCCACACTCCTGTGCGAGCCGTGGTCACCTAGGACAGTTGACCCCAACAGGTGTCTCTGGTAAAGTCCAGGATGCACCCAGAGCTGGCCACCCAGGACAGTGCCTGCAGGTCAAAAGTGTTATCAGTATTTATTTATCTTTTCAAGGCATTTTTTTCTCTCTGTGATCTGGTTTTCTGCCCTTCCTCTCTGCAAGCGGCACATGGATCTTGTCGCCTTGAGAAATGGGGAGACGAGGAGCTAATGCACAGTGCAAGAGAGTGGGCACCACCTGGAAAGCACCCAGACTCCCGACGCCATGTGCAGCCCCTACCTCCCGTCAACATGAGTGACATTGTCTAGATAGGACATGGCGACTCTCTGCTGATGCTACCTTGGAAACCAGACTATGTCTTTTGTAGTATTCCACAGTGGGCCTTGCAGAGGTGAGTCATCAAAAAACAAAAAAGAAAAGGGAGAAAAAATATATGGATGCATTTATTACTTGTCACGGGTTCCTTCACTCCATTCATTTAGTGCATCAAAAAAATTACCCCTCCTCTGCCAAGCGATGGACAGCATCCTGAGCTACAGAATGTATGATCTTCAGAGAGAGAGAGAGACAGACTTCATTAAGTTGTCACCAAACACTACCTGCAAAATAATGACAGTGACAATGTGAGAAGTGACAGGGAGGGCACAAATGCATCCCTGAGGAAACACACTTAGGACTGAGCCAGGCAAAAAGAACATCATGTGCAAAGGCCCTGTAGAGAGACAAAGGGTTGTGTATTTGGGGGGAGCTGAGTGAAGGCCACTGTGCTGGAGCCAAGACACCTGGGAAAGAGTGAAATGGAAGTTGGAAGACAGACAGAAGGACTTCCTTAAACTTGCTGGGCCGCACCAGAGAAAACACCTGAAGTTTCTCTCTAGGTGATATAATTTGCAAATGAATCTATTCAACAAAAGACATGGGATTGGCATGGCTAGTACAACTCTCCCTTCCCCTCTTTAGACCACGCTAGAAATTAAGATTTAGATTCCTTCTCTGTTTACCTGTTCACTGATTTAAAATATTTACCGCTGGAAAGGGGAAGCGGAAAGTTCTTTCTTTGCATCAGTGACCTCAAAAAGAAAGCATAAAGTTTTAAACTTACACAACCCTCCCTCCTGGAATCTCAGAGAGACGCCCTAGACAGGATCGTGAGTCTCTGAGAAACTGTGCAGGGCATAGATCAAGCCTGCTGTGTCCTCGAAGGTGGTCTCAGGTGTGAGTTGAGTCCTCCAGGGTCGCTGGGACACCATCTAGATCGGTGATGGGGAGCCTTTGAGAGCGATCAGTGACACAGACAGCCCGCCGCAGACACAGGTGCATGCCAGGGCTTCACCACCACTGCCCAAGGCCGGTGTGGATCAAGCCTGGGAGGAAAGTCGCTCACCGCTGTTTACTTCTTAAGTGCATGAAACCAGACATGAAACTGTTCATTAAAAATTCCTATGTTCTAGCAGACAAAGGAAAATCATTTCAGAAGCTCTGTAATGAATGTACAAGTAGGTGCAGGTGATCTTGTCACACACAGTAATCGTGAGTAAGTGCAAACACTGCCATATGTACTTGATCTTGCCTTTAGTGGAAGCAGCCCAGCAGCTGCCTCTGGGCTTTGCCTCATGGGCTTGAGGGGTGCAGCCTTTGCTCTGCGCTCCCCTCTGCCCAGGGCCAGGATGTGCAATGAGATGCATCTGGTCAGGGAATGAGGCGAAATCGAATGAAGTGAACATACACGCAGGTGTTATCACATGATCCATCACACAAGGTTCTGGCCAGGCTACGGGCAGAGAGCATGGGAGGTATTTCACTGTACAGATGCCAGGACAGGTTTCTGCTTTACACAAAAGAAGGGAACAGGAGAACTCCCTGTTCAAGTCACATAGCTGTTGTGTGACACAACCGGGATGTACATAGGCCTCTTGAATTTACGTGGAAACTGCCTCTTCACTTCTGCAGCTGATCAGTGGATTTTTCCCAAACTCTATGTCCAGCTTCAGGATACAGTCCGGGGCAGTGGTGATGAACCTACTGCACCCGTGTTGTTTGTTTTTCTTTTAAGATAAAAGATGCTCGTATATGAGTTGGGTTTTCCTAACTAAAACCTCAGGATTGGGGTTGAGTTGCAGTGTTGGCACTTCGTGATAAGTGAGTGGGTTGGGAATGCAGTTTGAGTGCCCCTCTCACGAAGGTTCACCGTCACTGGTCTGGGGGCAGTGCCCACTCCGCTGTGTGGTCCCTGAAGCCAGGAGAATGGAGCTGTGCTTCCTGAGCAAAGGCGCCCACCCTCACTGTGGTAAACACGTGGGTGCAGAGGTGGAAGCAAAGTTCTGAAATTGTTCCACAAACATTTGCAGAAGGACCAGGACTCCGCCAAACTGGTGGCCCAGTGGCAGTATCCACAGTTCCCATCTCCCTGTTGAATTGGGCCTACAGAGAACGTTCACTGAAGCAGTCTGATTTCACGAAAGGAGGAGTATATAAAGAAGGAGTGGTTTTTCCTGGTGTGACCAGTGGTCATTGAGGTCATGGGCAGAGGGGCATGTAAGGTTCCTACATTTTTCTGCAAAGAAATAACATGAACAAAGAATAACTCAGCCTGTGCTCACCATCTTTTCCCAAAAGGATGGCATTATAATGCCAAAGACAGTAGAAAGGACATTGTCTTAAAATAAAAAATAATTCTTTTACTTTGAGCATATTTAGCTTCATGAAAACTCATTGTATTCTTCTCATTTTTCCGAACGGACACAAACCAACTAAAATCAAGCCAGGGACCTGGCCATGCTCTCAGCTGACTGGTGTGTGGAAATTGCTGCTGTATAAAGGAGGAGTGGATATTCTTGGTGTGAGACCAGAGGTCACTGAGTTCATCCAGTCATAAGATGACGTTGGTTGTCATGTAGAATATTTGCTAAACCTTTCAAGAAATCAGGCACAGGGACTTGGTTTCCTTCAGTTCAGAATGGGCTGTGAAGCTGGAGCATTCTGAAAGCTTGGTGTGGAGAGTTCTCAGGATGCCCCAGAAGTTCTTCCAGGACCTGAGTGGACCTCAACTAATATAGCCCATGTGTTGCTGAGCATTTGCCCTTTGCATGGTCAGGCCCTCTGGGAAACCAGAACCATTTCCCTGCAAAGCTAGTGCTGGAGAGCTGAGAACCTAGCTTGGGCTACAGAGTGAAGCAGCTGTGATTTAAGGCTGCCCTAGTATCCAGCATGATCTTAGGGACCCTCTCCGTCTCATTCGTTTTATTCCCAAAATCCTTAGGAAAAGCCCCCTTGTGTTTTACGTGTCCTCATTATACAAAGGAAGTGGTAAGGCTGTGAGTCGCCACCCCCGCGGCTATCTCCATAGGGTCATTCCACAGTGTGGAGTTTTTTTTTTTAATAAAAAAGCCCCTTTTCCCAGATGACACGAACAGGGCACTAATGGTGTCGCGGGCCTCCTAGCACATTTTCTATGCCGTCATTTGTTTTATGTATCAGAAAATCAAGAAAAACATTCAAGTAAATTCTGAATTGTCTCCCTGTGTCTTTTGGAGTTTAATGGCTGTGTAATATTCCATTGCTAATCTGCTGTTATTTGTTGAACTGTTCCCAGTCTCTCAATGTGAGGCTCCTGCTGGCGTATGCGGGTGCTTGTGAATACATGCCCGTGTGTGTGTGTGTGTGTGTGTGAGATTAGATCCAATTGTTAGAGACAGTTTGTGTAGCTTTTTGCTTCTGTCAGGTAATTTCTTTAGTATAAATTCCCTGGGGAAGGATTATGGGGTCAGAGTAAGGATATCTTTATGACCCTTGTTACAAATTGTCATATTTCTTGGGAGAAGAATTATGCTGATTTCATTCAGAGCCAGCAGCTTTGGAGTCTATCAGTTTTAGTCCAGCCTGACCTGGAGCAAGGCCTTGTTTTTTAAGACAAAAATGTTACCTTCTTGCATGCTTTCACATGCATTTTTTATTGCTAGCAGGAATGAACACTTTCTCCCATGTACACTTATCTAGGACTATTTATTACACCTCTTTTAGAGCCGCCCTGGGGGTGGGTGCAAGAGGGAAACACCATTTCTCTGGGCTTCAAGGGTGGAGGCAGCGCTGGAAGCAGCTCTCTGCCTTGTGCTCGTGTATCCACCTGCCGTCCTTACTGACAGTGTCCAGGGCTCCTGGGAGGCTCCAACCACCCCTTCTTCCCAGCATCCACAGAGAGACTTCAGAAGCCAAAACGTGGTTGTACAGCGTCAGATAAGGTGCCCTTTCTTAGCTGAAGCTGTGCCTTAATTTCCATGCGGTCATACTCGCGGGTCTAACCAGAATCTAATGCATAGTATGTGAGATTATAGAGCTAAGCGGCAAACCTAGGGGCTCCAGACTCCTCGTAAGACTGGAAGGTTTCAATGTCTGGTTTCTTATCTTATGCTACTGACACCCTCCCTGTTCCCCTCCCTGGCCCTCGCTCTCCCAGGAAGCACACGGCAGGGTTTATATAACTGTGATTTGCTACCCCCGCCAGGTTACAGTGAGCTGCAGCAAAACTGCTTCCCTCCCTGAGGTTGGTCTCCAGGCAGGGAGCTGGGTTCCAGGATAACCGGTTGACTTCACACTTACCTCTGGGGCTGGGGGACACAGCCACTACAGAAGCCGAGCCCCAGGAACCCAAGCAGACAGCTCTCAAGTAACCAAATTAAGTCCTAGCGCTGACAGTGGGGTTGGTAAGGTGTAGACTCAAAGGGCTCCTGATCATAAAGCTGACTGAGCTGCTTGACTGTGTGAGTTCGAGGGGAAGGGAACCCCTCAACACACATCTAAGATGCTTTGCTCACTGTCTCCTGGAGTAGTGTAGACCCAATAGGAGTTCTCGCACTCAGCTCTCAGCCCTCCACCCCAACACAGCCAGCCAAACAGCACCCCGCACACCCCAACCTCCTCTGCAGAAAACACATGGGTTTAAATTTGTGCTGCTCAGTGCAAAAGACTCAACTCTCTTCCTTACCAACCTTGTGACTCACGGAGAAGTCAAGTAAGCCCTCTAAGCTCCAGGGATCCCCATCTGTGAAGAGAACCCAATGAACAGGGTGGCTGTGCAAATAAAATGAGGTTGGGATCCAAGAGCCTCAGAAAGGTTACAGGACCCATGGTAAGAGGCCAAGTGAACCAGCCTTTGTCACAATGCTTCGGCTTGTTCTCATCCCCTCCCCTGCTGGACATTATTATCTGGCTGGGTGTCTACTCTGAAAGGCAGGTAAGGCAAGGATAGGCTGATTGGGGCTGGTATTTTTGGCCTCTAGTTTGCAAGTCTGACTATTTGCCAACTAAGTCTTATTTTCACAATAATTACAAGTAGAACTTTAAAAAAAAAAATACCCCTGACTAGGCCCTAATTCTTGAGAGGCAAATTCAGTAAGACTAAATTAGACATTAGAGTGAGTCTTCAAAAGTTCTGCAGATGGTTCCGATAAGCAGCCAGCGTTGAGATGTACTAGGCTAAATCTTTCCACTCCCAGCATGGCAATAAAATAAGGCATTCTTCTTCCTCTGTGTGTCCTCCAATCTCTGCTCATTCCAGCTTGGCTACTGCACCTCTCTCTATGACCCCACCTAACACATTTCACATGTGTTCTCGGAAAAGCGTTTGCATTGCTCCCTCCCTTCATGAGATAAGCAGGGCTTTGCTGAAAGGCCTATGTGCTTTGGAAAACGCATGTCAGGATGGTCTGTGTGAGGATATGTCTGTGTGTCGCCACCCTTCAAAGGGAGGCCCCTCCAGAAATTCCTCCTGGTCCTCCAGTAACAGTGCCATGATGTTGCAGTCATTGAAAAGGATAAGTTTCATGGATTTAGGCAATTCCCGGAAAAAATGTTGAACCATTCTGAGGTCATTAGTACCATAGCTAGGATTGTCTTGGGCAAAACGGTTTGCTGCAGAGTGACCACAAGCCTGAGTTTCGTAAGAGAAATGTGGATCACTAACATTAGCCTACAAGGTGAAATGTTACAAAACACGCTGGCCTGTTAACTTGCCTGTGTCCCCGCCTGTGTCCTGTGTAACAGGGCATCCCCAGTACCGGTAATGCTGAGCCTTTTAGAGACAAATGCCCAAACCGTACCCCCTAACCCACTTGCTTATCACAAAGTGCCAACAATGAAATTAAACCTGAATACTGAGGTTTTAGCTTAAAACAACTCATACATGAACATCTGCTGTATTAAAAGACAGATGACATGTGTGCCACGGGTTCACCACCAATGCCCATGCCATCCTGTCATCTGCAGCCTGAGGTACAAGTGCAGGGGGCAGTGGGATTGCAGATGACACCCATGGTGGAGTGAAGCTGCTAAAACCTGCATTAGGAGTGTCTTATTAGGAGCAGTGTTAGCCAGCATTCAGCTCACCTCTAGGGAAACCTTTGATCTGTGTACCTTTTCAGCTGGGTTGGAGGAACACAATGCCTCAAGGCCACAAAACTAAAGATGCAAAGAGGTAATGGCCAGGTCAAGCTGGGTGAGGCAGGACTAACGCCAGGGAGAGAGCTGGGCTCCATCTCCTGGTCCTGGGATAGTTGTTTCATCAAGTTTTATGAACAAGCAAAGTTGGATAAGCTCTCGCCAGGCACAGGAACCCAAATTGCACATCCCCTACTGACTGTAGCTGGGCTTGAGACAAGTCACTCACGCTCCCGCCTCAGTGTTCTCATCTATAAAACGGGGCTAATTCATACCTCACAGAGTGAGTGTTGAGAGGGGGGATTAATTAATTAATGTTTACTATCTGCTTTGAACTTGAAAAGGATTCCATAGAAGTTGTTATTAAGTGTCTATCATTTTGACTTTGAGTTCTGGGGTGTGTCTAAACCTGAAGCTCAAAGGAAACTTCAGCGTGTTGTGCTGCCAGAGGGAAGAGAAAATGTAATAGTCACACAGACATGCAGAATGTGGCCCCCCTTTAGCCCTTGGGAGGGTGTGCTGCAGAAATTTCTAGTCTAAAGGGTTCCTGAGGTGAAGGGAAGGAGAGGAGCCATCGTTCAGGAAAGGAAGAGGAGCAGCTCCGTGAGGGTAGGGACATTCTGCTTTCTGCTAAGGGAGCTATCAGCTCTCAGGAAATCCAGCTCTGGACACCTCTGCCGCCATTCTGCTCCCAGAGAAACCAGAGTCTGCCCAGCGGAAGGGTTTTGCATAAAGCATTAAAGCTTACTCGCTATAATTTAATTTGTAGCTTTGCTAATTTATCCTGTTGTCACTCCGCAGCAAGAGAGTCACATACAGGCAGCTGTTTGCAGCCAGATACCTCCGTCAGGCCGTGGGTCAGATCCAAAGGTAGTGCAGGCCAGAGAGCTCCTGAAGATCGACTAGCTCCTTAGAGTTGGGAATGTTTAACTCTTCCATTTGGACAGGGAAAGAAAAGGTAGGTCTCGTGCATGGAGAGAAAGCTCACCATAACCTGATTTCACAGAGAAGATTGTAACTGTCAAGATAACAAACCCAGACCCAGATTTTCAGTAAGCCAGATCAAAAATGATTAACTGCATTGATCTCGGAGCACTGACCATTCCCACCAAATATAGTTTAGGATAATTGTTTCTTATGGAAGAAAGAACTACCACCTGTGATACGTATCAATACCGGGCTTGCGTGCCTCATTAGATTTTCCTCACCAGAGGCCATGGCTTGAGTTTTAAGTCAATTGAGTCCATACAACAGAAGCGAGTATTGACTATTGGATTAAACAGCGAGTCAATTTATTTCTGGGTTCAATATTCAAGGATGCAAGGGAGCATGGAGATCCTCCAGATGTGCTTTTGTAAGGCAGTGGTAACCTACTTACTTTGTGGGGATGCTTTTTAAGCCATTTGAAAGAGCGTTCACACTCTCCTTGCTCAGCAGTTCAATATACACCTTGACTATTGGTATTTTATGCATTCCACTGCCGGTGAGCTTGCTGCTTGAGTCTCCGGTCCGCGGAGTGTTATTAGAGGTGAGCACCTGGATTCTGGGCATGGGGGGTGCTCTCAATACCTCGCCTCTTAGAGTAAATACCTGCTCTGCTGAGTAAGGATGCTTAAATCAAGGTGTAATCTATCTACCTGCAGCCTCTGAGATGAGGGCATGAGATGCACTTCTAACTTCTCTCCCATAAAGGATCAAATTTAGGTAGGAGGCTATTTGAACTTCTTAACATCAAGGGGGCCTTGGTAGGGTTATGCCTTTTTATAGCTAGAAGTGAATATTAAATATTTGTAGCACATGAAGCTTCTTGTAGAGAAACTGAGGCACGGACAAGAAAGGTCACCTGCAAGACTACAGAGTTGCTTTGTGCAAAGCTGAGACTTTAACAAGGGTCTTTTTATGCGTAGGCCAGTGAGTTTGCCATGGTATCGTGAGGCTTCTCCCCATGATTTCTGTACCTCCGTATCTGTTCCTGAGCTAGTGTTCTGGGTTTGGCTTGGTTTCCAGTTTTTCACTTAACGAAATAGATTACACTTGATTCGAGCGGACTGAACTGCACGAAGTCTTTGACTTGGTGCTTGTGTGTTTGCTCTGGTCATAAAGGTGCCCCTGTGCTTGAGGGTATGAAGACTACAGCGTGCACTTATCTACCTTGTCAGTCCTTACTTAGCATCTAGGATTGACGAGGCACCATTCTAGGTACTAGAGATAAACCTGCAAAGACACCGAACATAACTTTGCCTCTGAAGGAGCTTAGATTCCTACAGGAAGAAGACAGGAAAACATCGGTGAGGATAAGAAGTGAGTAAATTAGTGTGCAGGGAAGTGGAGGAGAGCTAAGGGGAGGAAAAGGACATCATAATGGGAGGCAGGTGGCCAGGCGTAAGTGGAGAGCTCAGGACAGGCCTGCGGACTTCCAGAGGCAGCGGCTACACTGCGCAGATGCAGCATCTAGACAGCGGTTAGTGCAGAGAACACGTCACGGCCTCTACAGTAACTCCACTTCCCCCGTCAGATGTGGACCTCAGACCTCACAGACCCACACATGGTGGCTCAGACGCAAGCCCCATACACTTTTGCCCGGCCGTCTGTACTCTGCCCTAATCTCTGTTTGCTTTACATCCGCTACAAGGAACAGCAAAGCACATTCACCTCAGCAAAGTGTGGCTGGAAGGTCTGCACTCTTTGCTTTCTCCCCATTACCCAGCTCTCTGTTGGCACTCGCTGGCTCCCAGACCCTCTGTCACCACCAGGCGGCCTTGGGCCTCTCCAGGCGCCCAAAGTTGCCCTGTTGTAGGTTCCTCCCCTCCTCAAGAGCCTGCTAGGAGGTGAGCCAGCCCCCAGAGGGACCATTATGGGCCGAAGGAGAAGCGGCGGTGTGCTATCACACATCCTTCCTGAGTGGCGTATACCTTCGCAGAGTAATCATGATAGCAAGCACATTCCCGCATATCCCTTTGATGTGTGCCAGGTACGGTACTTGGCACTTTTTATAATATTAACTCATTTAATACTAGCAATCAGTATGGGAAAGCAGACTATTTTTGCCCTCACTATAGGCACAAAATAACCTGGCCACAGTCATGCATTCACATGGTAGAGCTGGCAGAGCAGGCTCATTCAGGGCCTTTCCCCGAGGATGCAAGGTGGACTCAGTTACCCTGCGAACACCTCTGGGGTGGCAGTGACTGCAGCGAGTTCTGTGGGGAGCATGATGTGCGGGCCGTGTTTGGTGTTAAAGGGAAGAACCCTGATGCGCAGTCAGATGGGGCAAGCGTCAGGCAGCGGCAGAGTGGAAGATGGAGATCTGCTAGGTTGGCGCCTGTTAATACATATTGCAAAGTAGCCTGTCACATTTCCTGGCTCCGTACAATGGCTGTACTTTTAGCATGGTCTTTCTGCCCAAGAGTGGGACAAGCGTTAGTAGGAACGCAGGATTCCGCATGGGGTGTTCACCCAAGCAGCAGGGAGTAGGAGGAACTCGGGTCGGGAGGGGCTGGCTCCTGCGCATGCTCGGGAGTCTCTTCGCGCCCGAATGTGGGTTGTCACAATGTCTTCGGTGCTGTCTAGACTCAGTTCTAACCAAGCCAGCAAAATACCTTTCCCTTCGACAAAGTTTCGGGTTCCCATCCAATTATTAATAAGAACTAAGCCACGGAATTTGAACTTGAACTAGTTCACACGCAGGCAGCTCTGACATCCGTGGCTCCGAAGCCTCTTCCCGCACTTAAGGATGGGCAGATGGGTTTTACCCTCTCACCTTCGCGCAGGAGAGGCCCCAGCCCCACCCCTTAGTCCGCAATGACCCAGCTGCGGAAGGGTGGGTGCTTCACCAGACAATTCTTCTATGTCAGGAGTGTTAAACCTAAAGAGGTTTGATGTCCCTTAAGCATATTCATCTTTCTGTGTTTATTAAATTAAGCCCTCCGCGAATGCACAACATACTGTTCATTAATAGGAAACGAGACCATTGTTTTCCCCCCAGGGAATATGTCTGCTCAGATGTGTTCCAAGGTAGACATAAATGAATGTGTGTGTGCGCGTGCGTGTACATGCGCGCGCGTATATACACACACACACACACACACACACACAAACACACACGCATGCGTGCGCACATGTGCACGGGTGCAGTTTGAGTAGTGGGTAGTAAGAGAACTGTGACAGCAAAGAAGAAAAGAAGAGGGAAAAAAAGGTCTTTACAGCTTAGACCAGAAAATATCCAAGAAGGATTTTTTATCAGAACTAAATTTAAGTACTGCTGGCAGAATGCCTAGCAAGATATTAGTTTTTATAAGGAGAAAAAGGAACATGTAATTGTAGTGTCTCCATGGGGTGAAGAAGACTGCGGATCTGCTCAGGAGAACTCCCCCACGCAAATTTTAAAATGGCTTACATACAGGAAAATTGGCTTTTTCCTTCTAGCAACATTACTGTCGTCAAAGAACTGAAGAGAGAATTCTATTAATGAAGTGAGCTCCATCAGGGGAAAGCTGGGTACCACTGCCATCAAGGCTCCACAGGAGGGTCATCACTTGCCCCTTGGACCAGAATAATGTGGAAATCCCATCCATTCAGAGCCATCTTGCTGCCGATGCTCAAGGCAAATCCTCAGAGCGCACTAGGTGCAGGGCACGTAGAAAGGGCGACGGGAAGAGGAAACAAGAGTGGACGGAATTCAGGCAGCTGTGTGACTCATGGGTGAAAAACTTCAGAAGTGTAGGGAGGCTCGGGCCCCTCTGATCTCTTGTTTCAGGACAACGCTGTCTCTTCAGAGAAGGTTACAGTAATAGACTCAAAGTATCAGTCACAAAGGAAGTGGAGGAAATGTGTTGAGTAGTCATGAATTGATACTATAATTACCCTAAATTTTCGGGTTTCCAGTTAAAGCCAATGGTTGTTTTGTAACAGAATCTAAGGAACATGGTTACAATGTGGGTTCAACTCAGAGAAAGCTTTTGTCCTCAATTCTTAAGCTCTGCTTCAGGACGAAAATAAGATTACCGTGGGAGGGGACAGACGGGAACATTTAGAAAGAGACCGGCGGATGACTCCTGTCCATTCAGAAGTGGCAGATGTGTATCTCAGTTCTTTGGTGGAAGGTGAAGACTGTGACACATTCTGAGTGACCCGGATGTGGCACCTCCGTGGAGACTCCCAGTTGCATCTCAGACAGGTGGCTTAGTGAGCCAGGGACAAAGGACAGGGCTTTACCTTTCGTTGAGGGGCTGTGAGGAAGTGCCTTGTGCAAGAAGGTCCGACAGAGACCTAGAAAGGACACTGAGCCCCTGTGGTCCTGCTGGACATCTGTCACAGGCCTCTTGGCATGATGACTCCAGGATGGGGACTGGATATCGGGTGGAGACATCACTTAATGGGGTAGCACATTGGATGATGACTGCCAAGAATGACTTTGACATTGATAAGTACCCCAGACTCTGCTGACCCACAAACTGAGGAAAGCCAGTCTGTCTAGAGAAATAGCATGCTTGGGTTCCTTGGAGTCTACAGCAGGGAAGTGCCCTCACAGAAGCCTAGAGGAGCCGTGGCTGTGGGTGCCTGCCTGCCAGAATTGAAGACACAGTCTGTCATCAGGGTCCTTAGCTGCATCCCACCTCTGGGGTCTTCTCTTTGCTGCTGCATATTCCTGATTTATGCCACTCCAGATGGCCACACAGTGTTTCAGAAGTGATGAGAGGCTTACACCTGGCAGAAGGGGTATATTTCAGTGAAGTAGGTGCTGGCTTCATCAAATCCATTGCACATCATGTAAATGCCAAGTACAGCCCAAAACACTCAGGGCTTCAGGCGTCAGCGCTTGGGAAGCTGCGTCCTCTAGCTGGGCAGGGTGGTGGCAAGCTGCCTGGGCAGCTGACCTCCCTGAGTCTATGGGAGTCTGTTTCAAAGGAAATGAGTATTGCTAGAGTAAATAAGGGTATGATACTAGTGTAGATTTATGAAATGGATAGCAGTGGTTATGTAAGGGAATATTCCATTCTGAGGAGACACACACTGCAGTACTTAGGGCTAAAGGATGTGCTGTATATACCTGATCTTCAAATGGCCCCAAAAATAGAGTGTATGTGCACGTGTAGAGAGAGAGGAAAAGACAAAAAGACTTCCGTAAGTTATTACGGAGGATTAAGGCAGCACTGAGGGTGTCATTGTTCAGGCCCCCAAAAAAATTTAAAGCCGGGCAGTTGGCGGTCAAACTGGAGCAAGGCTCTACCCCCTCACCCCCAAAATTCAGGTGCAAATGAGCCGTCTGAGAAGCCAGTCAGAGAGCAACACAGGGACCCTTCCTGAGAGGGAGAGACTGGGTCTTCCATTTTAGTCCAAGGACGTTAAATACAACTTGCAACCCAAAATATGTAATGATTCACCCCGTGGTAATAAAGCCGCCCTGGAAAACTCTCTAGAGGGATTAATCTTAATCAGCAATTAAGATAGAGTCTGGGCACCTCCTAATCTAGGGCTTAATCGGAGACATTTTAATGTGCTGCTGTGGTGTGGATATAACAATGGGATTCCACTAATTGAGCCGGGAATATGGCTGCAAGGAGCAGGAATTGCAGCGCCCGATGGCTTGCAGATCTGGAGGAGGGACAGTTTTCCCAGCCTGTTGGGCAGTCCTGGCACAGCCCCCCAGTGTGGCTCACCCTGCCCACAGGTAAACGCGCACCCCAGCATCTCACTGCAGGGCCAGGAGAACCAAGAGGAAAGGCAAGTTGGAACGGTGATGCCAGCCAAGGTCCTGCCTTGCCAGCCTGTGCAGGAAGCCCTGGCTCATGACAGGATCACTCACACGCAGTGGGGAGACCCATAGGTAAAAGTGCATTGCGGAAAAGAGAAGAATCGTAACACAATTTTCAAAGAAAGCTGACCCCTGAGTCATGTGGTTTTTCTCCTAGAAATTCCTTCTCGGCATGTTTCTTAAATCCAGGCAATCATACGATACAGTTTATCGGTGTGAATTCCCAGGAGCTGTGACATAGCCCCCCAAGTTAGCAGGAGAGCCCGGCCACCTGATCATCCGCCGCTTTTGTCTCCAACTCTGTCATTCCGAAGTCCCACCTTGTTGGCCGTTACCTGAAAAGGTGATGCGCGCCTTAGCCCTGAAATTACCTTTAGCAGTGCAAGCATCTGATTCAAGCCATGTACACTGTGGAGAAGCATATTCTGTACCTTTTAAAGTTTATTGGTATGGTTTAGCCATGTGCGATGATCACATGCATCGTGGTGAACTTGTACCTGTCCATGATACATCTTCATTCCCTTTTTCTCTCATTCCCCTCCCCTCCCTTCAACTGCCTCTTCCTCTCCTTATTTACAAAGACTTGTTTCCATTTTACCCTTTTTGTTCATTCCCCCCATTCCCCTTCCCTTTTAATCAATTTTTTCCTATTTCACAATATTATAGATGTTGGTCCTTATTTACACTTTCGGTTTCTCACATCAGAGAAACAATGGAAATATTTACACACGCGTCTGATTTGTTTCACTTCAGAGTATGGTCTCGAGGTGCATCCACTTAGCTATGAATGTATCAAGTTCATCCTTGTTATTATCCAAGTAGTACTACATTGCATTTAAAAACCCACATCTTTTTATCCATTCATCATTTGATGGACATTTGGGTTTTTTCCAAGATTTGACTATTACAAACTGTGCTGCTATAAACACATACACACATATCGCTGTTGTATGATGTCTTTCATTGTTCTGGGAAGATACCCAGGAGGGGAATACCTGGGTCAAATGGAACCTCTAATCCTAGTGTTTTGAGGAAACTCCAAACAGATTTCCACAGTGGTTGCACCAGTCTACACTCCTACCAGCAGTGCCGTGGTTCCTTTTTCCCCACGTCCTTACCAGCGCTTGCTATTAGTTGATTTCTTGATGACAGCCATTCTTTCTGGAGTGAGATGGAACATCAGCATTGTTTTAATTTGCATCTCTCAAATTCTGTAGTTTTATCCTTGTCCCCAGTGTATTTCAGCCCCGTGTTGCCTGCAGTTTTCCAATGTCATGTGTCCTCCTGACCCTTCAGGCCAGGTGGGCGCCAGGCCCTTCACCCACATGGGATAGCGGATCTTTAGGGAGATCAAGGGCTTGCCCACATGTGGTCCGGCTTTGCATTGTCTACTCATGTATCCATGACGAATTCATCAGACCACTGCACTGCTGATCAGAGGGATGACTGGGTGCCCATGCTGCAGAGGAGGCCCTGAGCCCTCTGTGTGAGAAAGAACTAAAGTTGTGGCAGGCAGTGGCCCAGTGAAGATCAGTCACCTTTTACATCAGTGGGACTCTCCCAGACCTCAGCACTGTGAAAAGCCTCAGGCCACACTCTGCAAAGCCCATGAGGAGGTACAAAGGAAGGTCAATATCACCGAAGAGTGTGTGTCCTCTTGGAAAGATAACCAGAGATCACAAGAGAAATCAGAGCGGTCCAGATAGACACCTTCACCCATCTACAGGGTTAGGGTTAGGAACCTGCCTTGAGCAACTTTACCTGAAGAGTAAAGCTTGTCTCCTTAAACACCATACAGAAGGCCCTTGGAGGTAGGGAACAGGAATACAGGATGCCCCGTTAGATTTGAATTCTAAATAGACAGAATAATTTTCAATACAAGTCTGCCCCAGATATTGGATGGGGTATAAGTATGCAAATGTTACTATGTGTTGCTCATCAAAAATGCTAATGTAACCAGGCCTCCTGTATTTTATCTGGTAACCCAGGTGAAATCTTCTGGAAACGAGCCTGAGACTCACATGTCAAGAGCCATGAAACCTCCCTGCCCTGTTCTGTCCACGATGGGAAAGCTCAGCAGGAATTTCATGGCCCATGTAAGGGGTTCCCTGCACTGAAATGCATGAATTACCTGCTCATAAGGTAGAAACTTACGTGGACCATGAATTCAGCGGTGTCACAGATGAAGCCCTTGCCCCTAGGAAAGGCTGATCAGAGCAGAGCTGAGTGAGGCTCTGAAAACATCACTTGTGAATGCCCCGACTTCTAGGCTTTCTGTGCCGGCCTACGTGCACTGGTCATTTAACACAAAGAGTGTTAGACATCATAGGCATGACATCAAAAGCCTAATCAGACATTCCCACTGGACCACTACAATTTTCATTAAAATCTTTTTTCCCTGCCTAGGAAAACAGAGATGTGTTTGAACATGTCTAGTTTTTAGAACTTAAATGGGCAGCATTCAGAAACAAAAAGCCCCTTAACGAAGGTGTAAATTGTGCCTTTTGAAAATGACTTTTCTTCCCTAGCCTGGTACCCACAGTAATGAACACTCCTGCCCAATCAAAATAGGAAAACAAAATTGGAGCTGTGTCAGCATCTTGGCTGCAAATAAAACTCAAAACAGGTTATAGCACATGCTAGGAATACAAAATAAGGTTAGGAATAATACTTCAGCTGTGAGTTCTTCAGGCTGCGGAAATAATAGAGCATAATTTAGCAGCAGAGGAATGAGGGAATCAGCACGCGCAGGAAAAATAAAAAAAGCAAGGAAAATGTAAGGGGCAGGGAACGGGGGGAAGAGATTGGAAGAGGACAGGGAGAATCATTGCAGGACCAGAAGAGAGGCCCAGCCTGGCGGGAGAAGGTCTGGAGCACAGGCGGTGGCCTGATTGGGTGTCATCTAAAATGCTCCTCCCATCGAGTCTTCTTGGCAATTCCGAGTGTGGGCATCAGACATCAGAGGGGAATCCACAGCATGAGCATTTGGAACGTCGACATCAGTGCCTGGCTTCCTGCTAGACCCTCAAGAAAGATCCGTCAAAAACTGTGCAGTCTGTTGTTACCTGGAGACTAGAACATTCCAGTGTAATTTATTTTATTAGTCCCAACCAAATTTGTAAGCACCTCTGTAATTATGCTGGCTTGCAGATACAGGTGTCATGACGCTCACAAGGTTCAATCAGATGGGCTCTTTCCTTCCCTCCTTCCTTCCTTCCTTCCTTCCTTCCTTCCTTCCTTCCTTCCTTCCTTCCTTCTTTTTGCAGCCTCATCAAGGTATTTCTAGTCTACATGTTCCCCCTCCTTGTAGGAACACCTAAGCCTGGTGAATACAGAGGATGTAAAGACCTAGCAGATTTCTGCTGTGTTTGCAAGAGGCTTCTCGAAACAGTTAATTCAAGTGGCATTTGGCACCTTGACTTTTGCTATGACTCAGTTAAACAATATGTTTTTCTTAAATATTTATCATGGAAGTTAATTACCCTTTGTACTTCCTTACCAGGGCTAACAGTTGAGAATCTGTGATTAAGGGGAACAAGTAGCCTTTCTTGTCTCACTGCTCACACTGGGAAAAGTAATTCCTAAACATGATCTCTACCATCGACCCTTCGTAAATAAGGCATCATCTCCCTGATTACAATGGGTTTCTCTGTTTACAGTTGAGAGAGAACCACACATACAATGCACCACACTTGCACAGATTTATTTGAGAGGAGGCATGAAAATATGCTGATCGTGACTCCCCTAAACGGACTTCAACCTCTACTCTGGATCCTCTTGAAATAATCAATTTGCAGGAATACACATTTCTCACCTTTATTAATTCATTGCCAAAGTCAGCTCCTCCCTCCCACCTGGTCAGTCCTTTCTCATTGTCTGCATGTGATGAGTTCATTAGAAAGAGTAGAAATCCGTGTCACCAGCGCAACCTTCACCTCTGTCTGCCAGCGTGCCTGCTCTTAGTTGCACCGTTTAGGGTTCAGTTGTGAGACACATTTTAAGCACTGGCCTCTTGAGTTGCTTTATTTCACACAGATGCTGTTCTGTATTAATTTTTTTTAAATGAGACCTTAAGTGGTTAGCTGCAGAGGCAGTTTATTTTACACTTTCATACATAGCATGGGGGTGGAGAATCAGAACTGAAAGTTCATTTGCTGCCCAGCCAATGATTTACAGTGCTATCTGTTTCGATCAGCCCTCTGCTCACACCTGGGCCAAACTGCCCATCCTTCCTGTGGGGTCATGGGCTCTCGGCAGGGCTGTTCATTTCTTGATTAACTTTCCAGACCCTGGGTGACCCAGCAATGCATGCATGTGTGTCTCTTCTTACCTGTTCTGTGTCTGACAAGTTTCTGCTGTGTCTTGAACTCAATCACTGTAATGAACCTACTGGACGTTCAGAGCAGTGTGTGCAGCCATGGAGCGGCAGAGCCTTGGTAGGCAGAGAGGGTCACAGCTGAGTGAGGGCGTTGTGCATGGTGGAAGAGACCAACTGCAAGCACAGTGATGTATTTGTTCAATGCAAGAGTGGACGGGCTGAAATGACACCCGCCTGAGCAACACTTGGGATGTTGCGTAAACCAGCGTGCTGCCCGAGAGATGCTGGGTAAACTGTGAGGTGGCTAAGAAGCTCATGGTCGGACACCAGGAGGCCACAGATGAACCTTTTATCGTGCTTGGGACACTCTGGTGACAAGGAAGACCCCAGGAACTCTAAGGTCAGGAGACCTGATTAGGGTTCCTGAAATCTTCACCCAGTGAAGGTGGCTGGCAAGAGGAGAGGGATCTTCCACGAACAAAAGTTGAAGAGAAAACATTCAAGGCAGAAAGAAGCAAAGGACACAAATACTGTGAGCGATGGAGCAGCCAGGGCGTGGGGTCACAGGGCCATTCCACGTGCCCAGGCCCGGCAGAGATGAGGGAGGAAGAGGAGAGCGTGCCCACGGATCACCTGCCCTGCCCTCAGCGCTGTCTTTGCAAGCAGAGGGCTCTGGGTCCAACCCCCAACACTTGCCACCCTTTAACAGTGTAAAACAGAACACAGTACTTAAAACCAGTCTTCTTTCCTTCAAGCACAAAAATGAGCCTTCTAGTCCCAGCCACGCTGTTGTGAGGAAAATCATGAGACAACATATTTAAAGTACCTGCCAAGGTCCCCCAAATGTTCCAGTTACTGTCACTTTCGTCTGTGTCCTTAACATGCACGGACCCAGGCTCAAAAGCCTGTTGGGCCAGGAGATAAACAGAGATGGCAACCTCGGTAAGTGCAAGGAGCTTCGTAGCTCTGCCATGCCCTCCTAGCGGGCCAAGGATGTGCTCCCTTTCGGAACAGGCCCTACGCAGACAAGCGGCCCTCCACAGTCACACCTTCCCGTGCTCCAGGGGAGGCTGAAGTCCAGATTTCTGAGAGAAATCTCCCATCTCTTCAGTGTTGGCCATTACTGTGAATTTAAACCACAGAGCAGGCCAAACAGTCCAGGTCTGCGGGCCAGCCACGACCTGTGGGCTGCCAGCAGATGGCCTTTGATCTCCATCTCCTCTCCCACCACATTACAGGCTCTCGCAGGGCGAGGACCACGGTTGTTAATGATTTGTATCAGGGCAGGCTCCTGGCAGATGCCTCGTGGTTGGAGGGCACTGACTTGCACCACATACAGACATCGACACTAGGGGTGAGGCAAAAGCGAGCCAACAAGTGAGGTGTTCAAAAGTGCAGGATTTCAAAGAGTGACCCAGTGCCTTCGCCTGGGCCCAGGAATGAAAACTTTTCAAACTCGGCCCCAGCAAGAAGCTCCTGGGAGAGAAGCAGATTCTTGGGAAGAGAAAAAAAGTACAGTCTGTGAAGGGCAAAGTTTGGCAATCTATTAAACAGCAAGTTACAATAGGCAAGTGCAGAGATCATAGAGACGGGGATTAATGTACACACATCTATACAGGGAACTTTGATGCTTTCAAATGCCTCTTCGCCATCTGAAAAGCGGGCAGCAGGCATCGCCTACATATTTCACAGCGGTCTACCTGTCTGGGTGTTTGGGTTTGACAGCAGGAAGCCCTTTGAAAGGAGGCTGAGGCATTTCAAACGCTTTCTCTTGGATATCCAGTTTGTATATTCTGCTGACACCTTTTAAAATTTCCTTTTTAAAAAAAACACTAATTCTCAAATCTCTTATGAAGCTATCAATCTGCAAAATGAGCAAATTACCAAAGCTAAGATGCCTTTTGACCATCTCCCATGAAGAGCACAGAGGCAGATTGTAGGTCCAGTGCCATCCTGGGTAACAAGCAAGGAGAGGAGTGAGATTCACAGATCAGAACTGCTTTCCACAGCAGTCCGGTGAAAACTGCCAAATGTTTGAACCGCTTGCCTCCTGCCCAGCTTATTTCATAATGGTTTGAGGGAGGGATATTTACAGCTTTCTGTGAATAATAAATAATTTAGAAGCCATTCATTAAAACCTGCTAAATTACAGGCACTGCAGACAGATTCCTTCTTTTAAGAAGGGGAAGATGACCTGAAAACTGGTCCCCAGTCTCTGGCTTTCTTTTCTCTGATTATCTTTCTGCTCTTTCTTCTGCCTTGCTGAGTGAGGTAGGGGCTTTACACAGCCATCAGTATGTGGACCAGTGTTCAGATGGAAAGGAAGTTAGGCTGTTTTGCCCGGGTGAAATCATGGGGCAGAAATGTGAAGTTCTTTGGTCTGTTCTCAGTTCCACAGAAGGCTCACCTGTCTTCCTCTGCTCAGTTTTTTCTTTTGTTTTTTAATGAGGACTTGCTGCACGAAGGAAAAGGTCAGGATCCACAGGACAGAGGTGAAAGCTAATCTCCAAGTTGTGACAGAGGTGTGGCGGCTTGGCTATCTCTCTAACACCGTGTTGGTTGTGGAGTGTGGGAATCTTACACAAGCCCTAACCAAGCCAGGGAGGATTAGCTTTCCTGTCATCCAAACACTGTGAGGAGGAGCAGGCTCCCAGAAACCCAAAGTGATACTTAGGAACAGGCAGAAGAGAGTAGAATCCTCTTGGAAGTGACAGGAAAGCCAGGATTCTGAGTTGATCTCAAGGACTCCCAGATTTGACTCAGGGTACAAAATGAATGTACTGTCATTTGTTTTGGTGGCAGATCTCAGAAGCAAAGCAGTGCTTGTTTAGCTCACAAGTAGCAAAGGCAAAAAAATCAAACTGCCAATGCGGGTCAAATAGGCTGTATCAGAGAGACAGACAGACAGACAGACACACACACACACACACACACACACAACTGAGAAATGTGAGTGGATTCTAGGGTCGTTGCAATATAAAGCCATCTTTACCCCTAATGGAAGCAGTTCTGATTCTCAGTGCATTATCACACATAGGAAAATTTGTCACCAACATTCTAATGTAGCCATGATCAAGGCAACACACAATGTGACACTCTTTTGTGATGACAGTCTCAAGACTGACCTCTTTTCACTGAGATATGTTCCAAAGACTTGCCTCTGGTGCTGGGCATAGAAGCCATCTCCAGCTAAATGATGAACACATTTTTAAGGTGTCCTTTTTATGGCTTCTTAAATGACAAAGCATTTTAAGCACAATGTGATAAAGGGGCATGATCATAAAATAATATGGGTGGAAAGGAAGGTATTTTATGTGAGCAAGGAGTGTCAAAGCAGAGCTTTATCAATGAGTGGAATTTCCTGTAAGTAGAAAGATAAATGAATTAGCTCAGAGTAATTTTTAAAAAATACATATCCAGATGAAAGCTTGGATAAGTTTGATCCCTTTTAGCCAATGAAGTATGATCTCTAATTAGGTTTCCACGTAGACGGTGCGGGCTTGGAGTGCATTTCTGAATCTAGTTGACCTTTTCAGCTAGAGAAGCCAAATGATTTCCATTCCATGCTCTTTAATTCTGGAGGAATTTCTAATTTGTTGCCAGAGATAAAAAAAAAAAAAACTCCAAACAGGAAAAAAAAAAGTTTTACATAGTCCAGAGTCTCATTTATAGAATATTAAAAATTTTAGAGATGGGAGAACCCTAAGAGACCATTTTATTCAATTCCCCTGTTTTACCAAGAATCAAACTGAGGACCACACAAGACTGAGACTTGCTGAAGGTCATACAGGGACTTGGGACCCAGCACTAGAACACAGAGCTCCTGCTTCCTACCCTAGACTCTGTGTCTGGCTGGTTTCTCGTTTGCCTGCTGGGTTGTTTTACACCATCCAAATGTTGCTGAAGCAAAGGTCCCTCACTGAACCCCACCAGCCCCCCTTGAGGGAAACTTGCATGGACCAACACCTACCCTCTTGCCTTTCTTAATTTCTTTTGGAAATTCTCTATTCTCTCACCTTATTAATGTTAAAACAAAACGGGTTCTTTTATTGCCACAGGCAGCAGGAAAGTTAAATTCTTGATGGAGACAAGTGTCTTCCCTAGCGAGGGCAAGTAAATTAGTTCTGAGGTCCTCTCACTCACCGCAACTCTAATGAGAGACAGCAGCCCTTCTTCATTAATGAGATGCCAATCACAGAGGGAGCAGCCTCACCGCGCCCTTGGGGAGGGGGTGGCGGGGGGTAGCGGTGATTGGCACTGCAGTGAGAAGAGAGGAAGCAGACAATAAAAGTCTCCTGAGGTCGGCAAACACGGGGATGGTCTGGAATCAGAAGGGCAGGCCCGGGGAGGGCTGGCGCTGCCCCTGAATGGGTGAGGCAGTGTGGTTTATAGAAAACATCCTTGGAAATATGCAGGAGAATTGGGGGACTGCCCTCTGCCCACATATTTCCCATATGTGCTTCCGGAGAAGTTGTGTTTACAGTGGATCCCGCTCAGAGGAGCCGAGTGCCTGGTGACGGTTGGGGTGGACTGATGCTTGGGTTCTCACGCAGGGCTGGCGGTAGCGTATCTGGTCCCTCCTCTGCCTTCGACCCTGTGGAGCTCTACCGTGCTGTGTAACCGCTTCAAGTTAGAAAAGGAAACTTTCTAAAGAAAGCTGAGGGAGTCTGATGCTGAGGGAGTCTTGTTCTCATATGAAATCATTCCTGGTAGGAGTCCCTTGTCTGACATGTACTGGACGGCAGGTTTGACCCAAGGACTGTGCTTCCAGGACGGCAGAAAAATCTTAAGTTGTATTGTTCAGTTCTTCCTGTCAGAAGTGGCTTGTGGGCGAGTCCTGCTCTCCAAAGACAGTGCATGCCACGTTTCCCTCTCAGTCACCCACCGCTGCAGTCACAGCAGTGTCAAGGTTTGGGGAAAATAGCTGCAAAATTTCCCTAAGTCAGTTTTCAACATCTGCAGCCTGCCTTTGTGTTGGTGGCTAGTAAAACCTGCATCTGGGAATGAATAGGACTTTCACTTAGAATGAAATGTTTTCCCCCCCTTGGTCTCCCCTCTGCAAACATTTAATTTTTTTGTGAAAATGGGTCTATATGAAGGTTAAGAGACTTTCAGAACCCCAAACAACTTAATAAAATGTCTGAGCACACAATTAGGCTTGTGTCCTCCAAGACTCAGGTAGCAGAAGTTCTAATTGGCAAAGCAGCATCTTGAATGTCATTTTCTAAACCCATTAGACCATATCTAACAGAGAAAGAAGTGAAGCAGCCACAGTTT
Organism: Dinomys branickii; assembly: GCA_004027595.1. Classification (NCBI taxonomy): domain Eukaryota; kingdom Metazoa; phylum Chordata; class Mammalia; order Rodentia; family Dinomyidae; genus Dinomys; species Dinomys branickii. The sequence continues at coordinate 213,180 of PVLD010000275.1, read as the reverse complement.
ACAAAATACCCATAGTGTCCCTCTTGGAGACCTAAATCCAGGGCAGCAGCTCGATGGCATTAAACTTCTATGTGTAACAAAATGTAGCTACAAAGCCCCAGTTGCTCCAAATGAAACAGTGTTCTTGAGACTGTGTGCAGGTTTACCTGATAATAATGGCAGACAATATGTGCCAGCAGCCTGGAGGTGATCGTGTGTGTGTGTGTGTGTGTGTGTGTGTGTGTATGTGTGTGTGTGTGTGTGTGTGTGTGTGTGTGTTGCAGTTGTTCAAACACACAGGCAGCCTTGAAAGCCGTAAGAGATCCCATTTCTCTGAGTTGGTAGTGGTCTGAGCCTGCCAACACATCTGTCTGTAGTTGCTCGAATCTGATATGGCAACCCCCATGTCTGGGTTTACCACCATTAAAATTTAAATTAAGAAGAACCGGAAGTTTGTAATGAATGCAAACCAGAATGGGGCCTCAAAACCTCTTAGCGAGTGTAGCTCTGCTTTTGGAAAATCTGACAAGATTCACCTAGGAATTTCATTGTTTATTGAAAGCCAAAAGGAAGAATCACCATGGAAAATAACGATTCATAAAACCAAATGGGTCTTTTTTTTCTTCTGGACATTTTGTGTCCGTGAGAAATTTTTCAAAACCTTGCTGGACAAAACCTTATTTGTCAATTTTCTTTCTTTATTATTACACACCTGGGTTTTTAAAGATAAAATTCTTGTGGCAGTTTTAGATTAATGTCTTTTTAGAAGTGCTCAAGAACTTGATTTCCAAGGACTAGATGTTTTTTCTTTCTTACCAACCACTGTGATCTGCAAGGAGGTCGGGTCATGTCTTCCTGTGTGTGTGCCATACTCAGCACACCACCAGCCTAGCCCTGGGTCAAGTTCTCTCCCTCCCTCCCTCCCTCCCTCCTAGGTCCTGAGGATTGAGCCCAAGCCCTTCTCACTGAGCTACCACTCCAGCCCTTTTTAGTTTTCCTTTGGAAACTGGATCTCACCGAGTCACTAAGTGGCTCAGGCTGGGCTCGAACTTGCGGCCCTCCTGCTTCAGCCTCCCAGAGTGCTGTCCTTACAGGTAGATGTCAGGATCCCTGGCTCTGACTCAGATTTTTAAAAATTTATAATAATTATATCACCTTTGCCAGATCAAACCTCTCATATCATGACTTGAGTTGAATTAAAGGCAAATCTGAACAGTAAGAGAGAAAGATGGAAGTCTACCCTGAAAATGGCTGTTGGCAAATGAGAGAATTTACATTTCACCTACTCAGCATGCTGTAGAACAGGTACTTCTCTGAACCGAAAAGGGAGACATTTGGGGAGGGAAAAAAATAGAAGCCATATTTTGGGGAAGAGCTTAAAGGTGGAAAAGGTTTAGAAATTTTTTTTTAAATACTATGAAGCAGGGCTACCCTGCACATTCTCAAGGAGTACTTCAAATGAACTAGCTCTTCCACACACTTACCATGAAATAATTGATGTTTGTAATAATGCTGACCCTAAGGCACTACAGGATCCTAAAGTGCCTTCTGAATCATCAATGATTCATTGCATTCTGGGTGGTTTTCTTGTTGAGCGTATTTTATTGTGTACTAATCCCTTTGAAAATCGGTAACACACCTACAACTGATACCAGAGCTTTGCAACTGAGGGCGCACAGCTGCGAAAGGCTGCGGGGAGGCATATTTGGTGTGCAAGCTGACTGCCACTTCCACATCCTCCCTTCTGCATCTTACAAGAGCCACTGCTGCCCAGGGCATCTGCAGAAGTTGGTCTCTGGGATGGCTTCAGCTGGCCCTCCCTCTCCTCCCTTTCCAGTTCAGCTTGCTAAATGGGGCCACAGACAAACAGGGATGCCAATTCGTGCAGGGCTGCATGAATTTGGCTGAACTCTAGACAAATTCTGATATTTGACACTTTTAATCTACAAAAACAGCAACTTCCTATGACCAGTCTCCATGGTTGCAAATACCAGGCACCTATGCGTGTCTGTCTGAGCTCGTAGAGGTGTGTACCAACCAATTACCCAGAAGACTTGATTAACAGGAATGCCAAAGCTCCAGCAGACCGCGTGATTTGCTGGGCCTGGTTTGTTAAGTAAATGACTTTCCCTCCTTTGCCGTTCCTTAGCTCTTCACCGGGGATGGAACCCCAGCGTTTTCACAGCGCTGGATGTAGTAGGTGAAATGGTCTTCTGATGGCTTGGTAGGCTCTGTTTATATTTTAATGCTGTTTACAGATGGTACATTTCATAAATATTCATTGAGTGCCTTATAATGCGATGGTCCAAAGAGCGCTTTAGTAACAAGCTCCTGCCTGTAGGAAGAACTACAGGAGCGAGGGCCTTATTCTTCCTCTTCAAATTCTCGCCCCAAAATCCAGCTAGCCTCTTTGCATACAGAGTTGCCGTGGCCTGGGATTTACTAGCTACATCAACAGCCCAAAGTGTCCGTTTATGAATGATTCCAATTAAAGCAACAGACCGAGGTGTGCCTTTTTCTGTCCACGCCAATACTGCTTTCTTTAGCAAGTGTTCAATGTGGGTGACATGTCAGCCAGAGAACGTTTAGCCCATACTCACCCCTCCACATTAGAAAAAGGTTTTGCCTCTCAGCTTGTAAGGAAGTAAACTGCAACCATTTAAAACAAACTATCTGGTTTGGGTTTTGAATTTGTAGCTATAAAACATTCCAAAGTTATATATTTTAAAAAATTTTAACTACTGAGTTATTGAGTGGTAAACCCAAAATATTATCAGACTGATCTTGGTACCAAAATCTTAAAATACAACAAAGCATCGTGTATCTCCTCGATGGGGTGTAAAAGAGCAAATGTAATTCTACCCCTTGTCTTTGTGTTAAAGATGGGGAAACAGTCCCTTCTGTTCAGTCAGCTCATTTCAACTGGGAGATAACATTTGGGGAAAAATTAGGTAAAAGTAAGAACGAAATTGGCACACGCTTCTTTGAGGCCTACCCAGAAGTGGTTAATCAGAAAGCAGGGACGATGTCAGATTACATTAAAGGCAGATTTCTCTATGTTTATGGGCAAATCTGAGACAGCCAGTCTTTCAGGTCTGGAACTGTGGTTGCACGCAAAATGCGATCCTAAACTGAAATACCAGTGTCTCCTCCTCCCAAGAGCTCAGCCTCCTCTCTGTCCTTGTGGGAAGTGTGGGCGCTACTGACTCAAATCTGTCCTGCCCTTCCCCAGTGGGTGATGTGTTAATTGCTCGAGGTGGCCCAGGCTTTAGCTCAACCTGGTTTCTGATGGAGGATCCTAGAGGAAGAAATCAGTTTGTCGCAAGCCAAAAATCCAGCCTTGACTTACACAATGGGTGTGTGTGTGTGTGTGTGTGTGTGTGTGTGTGTGTGTGACGTGGGCCTCAGCCTCCGGCATCATGCAGGCGGCTGTAGAGGGGCGGGTCTCCAAACGAGCTCTCCAAGTGAGGCGTTCCTTGGGGCATATTTCTTAGAGTGCATTTTTGTTACATGAGGACACAACTGCATGTGGCCACTGAGTCAACCTCTTGACGTCAGTCAGTTCTTTCCATGTGTCCTCATGGCAGTTGGTTGGAGCCTCTGATTGGATTGGGGTAGCCTGCTGTAGTTCAGCGGAGTCAAGGTGTATTATGGCAAGAGAAACACCAGACTGCAAATCTAAAACCTGGGTCCAGATTCAGCTTAGCTTATCACATGACATCCAGATTCCTTAACCACTGGAACTTCAGCTGCGTGACATATATCTGCCCGATTTCCCTTATTAATCAGGGTTTGTAATGAGGAAAACATGGGCCGTGGGTGTGAAAGCTCCTTAATCCCCATGCGTGATAGGCTGAGCTGCAGTACGGTTATAGTCAAAGCAGCACTGTAGGAGGTGATTCGAGAACGGCTTCCCTGGACTTGCTATCACCGTCTGAAGGAAATCTTTCACTGTGCACCGGTGCCAGTAAGAACATGAGAGAGGCAGCTGCACCAGTGAGGCTCACTCACTCACGGCTGCTGTGAAGATGACAAACACTTGGGGAGAGAACCATGGCCAATTCTTTGCACTGGCTGTTACCAAAGAGATGAAAAGGAAAATCCCCAATTCCCGATTGTATTTGAAAACCAAGAAGTCTAAAGGCTTGGAACAAGTCGTGGTGAATGGACAGGATGTCCTAGCATGACACTAGAGGTATAAATAAATCACTGGAACCCATGGCATCCACCCAAGGGTTCTGGAGGAACTCAAGGGTGAAATTGTGGAACTGTTGGCCAAAATGTGTAACTCATTACAAACAGGTACTGTGCTCACAGCCTGGCGCATTGCCACCGTGAGTCTGAAAGTGGAGAAGTACAAATAGGTGAGTCTGGCTTTTATACCTGGCAAGCTGGAAGAGACTGTCTGAGCGGGGGTGTCACTGAAAACAGGCTTATCAGTGCTCCGAACATTTACTGCGCGTTCACCCTGGCCATGGACAGTACAAATGGAACCGTCTAGAATGCAGTTTGAAAAGGGGGTCACAAAATTCCAGTGCTGAAAACAGCTTTGAGAAGCCGTTGGCCCTTGAGTCAAAGAAAGCAGATAGGCTTCCTGTGCTGGGGAGCTCTCCCAGTGTACAAACCCTGCCACAGCACTGTGCACACAGACAGGCTGCCTTGGAAAGTGAGCTGAGATCAACAAGCAATGTCTGTCCTGATCGACACTTGGTGCCATATGCCTGGCATCTCCCCGCAGACCGTGAGTGCTCCGTGTCCGCCATCTTTGTGTGGATGGGTGCTGGAATTGGGATAAACCAGAGGGGAGTGTGACAAAAAAGGGAAGGGAAGAAGTGCAAAGGCAAACTCCTACAGAAGTTGAGGGTTGAAGGAATGAGTCGGGGAAAATAATGAGGCTGGAAATTTCCTCATTTCCTCATCTGTCCATTTTCCAACAAAAACCCCTCCACTCATCATGAGCACTTCCAGTGTGCCAGGCGTCATCTTGGACCCTGAACTAACATCTAGGAAGCGGGCTGATCTGTCTTTGGAGACCTCAAGAGCAAGATAATAACAGACACTCGGATCAGAAGAGGGGAGCAAAGTGAGAGGGGGTTGGGTGGGCCCTTTAGCTTGGCTGGCCAGTTCTTGGAGGAGACGAGACCTGACTGATAAGACGCAGCCAGCTATACAAAGAACGGAGAGAAGAGCGCTTCAGGCAGAAGAAACAGCTGGTCAGAGCATCTGAGAAAAAGAAATGGCAAAAAATACTCCTCTCAGAAGTGTGTGGAGGGTGACAGCTTGAAGGGAAGGTGGGTATTGTGGTGCTGTTTATAACTGATTGGCTCGCTGTGAAAATTAGGGACACCTGGCAAAGTCCGCAGATTTGGGAAAAGGAGAAATTTGAAGGGGGAAGATTTACCATGCAGGAGCAAGAACGCAGGATCCATAGTGTCTGGGAGAAGAGACTGAGATGATAATGTAAAGGCAGGGGTAGATAAACACTGTAGAGCAGCGTTCTCCAACCATACTTAAATGTGTGAATTATTTGGAAACTTTTTAATCATCTGTTCACTCCATGCAAAACGAAGTGATTTAATGTTTTTAAGTGTATATCATTTTAGTTAAGTATATATTAAAAGTTTTATTGAAAAATTAATTGAATACAATATTTACAAATATTCATAGTTACGGTAATAAGTTCTGAATGAGTTCCATCTAACAAGTGATGCACATGATTTAATTTACTTTAATTATGTAAGAAATGACATTTCATAAAACATACATTAAAATGACATCTAATAGGCTTAGTTTGGAAACTGAATAAATACTAAAATGTGAGTTGAAATTTAACTGTTTATCCTAGTATCAGAAATAGGCAAAAACCAGACAGAAACCTCCTTTTAGAACTAATAGTAGGAAACTTCTGACTGTGGCTTTTTTTTAAACCAGGTTTATTTTTGTTCTTTGTTTCTTGTATTTCTAACTAGTGAAGTAAAAGAGGGGATTTCTGGCCACTATTAATAAACGCTTCTGTATGCAAATTATTAAAAGCTAAACTGGATATAAACACACATTTCCTCTTATTAGCATTGAAGTTTTGAAACTATAGAGAGGTCTCACTGAGTTGTATGAGAGAGAGGTGTAATTCTGACATATGGTGAAGAAAAGTTTTGAAGTACAGTTGGCTTTCCGTATCCAGGGGCTTCTGCATCCACAGACTCCACCAACCATAGAGTAAAAATAGTCCAGAAAAAAAACCACATTTGTACTGGGCATAGGCACACTTTTCTTTCTTTCCTTATTCCCTAAACAATGTGGTATAATTGCTATTTACAGAGCATCTCCATGCAGTAGGCATTGTAAGTACTGATGACTTACTTACATAGAGACTTGTGTTTCCGTGCATTTTCATATCCACAGGGATGGGATCCTGGAACCAGCTCCTTGCTGATGCTCAAAGGTGAACCTCCGTCTGTGGGATTACACCATATATCCTCTCCATAACCATTTCAATTTTTCTTTTTAATTTCAGAATTATCCTATTATTTGCCTTTACCAAAAAATCATCATGGGTTTAAAAAATAGGAAACATCACACTAATGAAACAACAAGAAATAAGCATTTTGAATTGCATAATGGCCTGGTAACCATGGTGACCCACTCATTCAGCTCCTCACCCAGTTGTAGAGAGTGAGCCCAGGAGTCCTGAGCGCAGAACCTGATTTTAAACATGGCTCTTCAAATGGAGACCAAGCTTAAGTGATTGTTATGTGGGTTCAGTTTATTTCAGTAGAAATTAAAATATATGCCATTATCACCTTTAATGATGCGAGCACAACAGAAATCCTTTTGGGAAGCACTGGGTTCTGCTCTTTGGGGAAGGTGGAGACTTGGCGGAATGAAGGTTAAATGAGGTAAAAATTTTTAATGCCTGTGAATCAAGAAATGATGCACAGGGCCGGGGATATAGCTCAGTGGCACAACGCCTGCCTGGCAAACACAAAGTCCTGAGTTCAATTCCCAGTACTAAAAAAAAGAGAAAAGAAAAGAATGATATATAGAACAGGAAGAGGGCAGGGGTTTCTCTGGGACAATGCCCAACCCAGAAAGGACCCTTAGCAGACACTGAAGGGTCTATTAATGGATCAGTAAATGAGTGGCTGAGCAATATCAGGACATGTAGGAGGTCACGTCCTCTGCAGTTTTGGAGTGGAGGAGAGGTTTGCATTGAAAGGAAAAATGACTGTAGGAACCAGAGGGGGAACCCCGAAGGGATCAGTTACCAACCAACCTTCGAGATAAAAAGGCAGATGTTTACACGGAGGGCAGTGGGCTGTGAACTGTGCTATGAATTCAGAGAGAGAAAAGACTCCACTCTCACGTCCAGGATTCTCCCTGAGTTCATGGAAGTAAACAGTAAGACAGAAGTCCTCAGCAGACCATGCTCCCACCACCCGCAAAGCACAGCCACTGGGGCAGGAGACAGAGAAAGACTTAACAGAAGCTGGGATGGTTTTCAAGAACCGGGAGAATGGAATCCAATTCCAGCTGCAGTGCCATCCAGAAGACACCTGAGCTCCCTGGGCTTCGTCTTCTCATCTGTATAGAAAAGACAAGGACCAGAACCTGCTGGGTGCCCGGGCAGCAGCCTCTGACCTCCTCCGGCTCCAAGCCTCAAAGCCAAGGAGTCCTCGTGGGCGGAGTGGTTGAGAGAAGGGTACCCGCCAGTACCAGGAAGTTGGCTCAGACTTGAAGAATGAGGAAGGGATGCGGAAGCTGGGTGCCAGGCATTTCTGGAAGAAGGATTAGCCGTAAGCTAAATCATAAGGGCAAAATGCAGTAAAGTATTTTTAATGTCTGGGTACAAAAAGCAGAGTTAGGTGATCTGATGGATCCCAAGCTCGAGGCGGAATTGGCATGCATCTGTTTATTGTAATGAAGGTGGATTATTAGCCTACACATGAGAAATAATGGGTAAGAGTATCTAACTGAAATAATCTCCATTGAAAACCTCAGACATTGGTATTAAAGGCAGCTTTCTACCAGAGCCAAGGGAAGGAACACACACTGAAATCTCCCTGTCTGTCCACGAGGAGGGTGGTAATGAGAGGATAAAGAAATGGGACACATTCTCCTAAGGTGGAGAAGGATAAAAATAACCAAGGCTATATTTTGAGCATCACTTCCTACTCAGACGTAGATTGTCACTGGGACGTGAAAAAAACCAACACCACCGAAGCGTCATGCAGAAACCTGTTGAGGCCAAAGTTGCAAACAGTAACCCAGCCATTCTTGTGTGGACCCGTGGAGGGGAGCACAATGGTGAGAAGCTCTTAAAAGGTGCTAGCCAGTACTCTGGTTCTGGGTACTGGTACCGGGAGGTTCAGAGTTGGGCCCACACCTGTCTGGTTCTGGGTACTGGCACCAGGAGGTTGGGCCTGCATCTGTCTGGTGGCAGTATTGATACCTGCCCTGTGTTTATTGCAATGCTGCCACATGGACCAAATGAGACAGTGGGAGTGGATTTTTTTTAAAGAACCAAGAACTACACTTGCTCTAATAAGGCAATAAAAATCGTGTATTTCCAGACAGATGTGATGGTGCACACCTGTTTGCCCAGCACTCTGGGAGGCAGAGGCAGGAGGATCAGGAGTTTGAACCCAACCTCGGCAACTTAATGACTTAGCAAGACCCTGTAGCAAAATAAAAATAAAAAGGCTTGGGGCTATAGCTCAGTGGGAAGGTCCTAGTTTGTCTCCAGTACCACAAAAAGAAGTGTATTCGCGATGTATATTTAGCAAGCACGTGCATAGCTTCTATAAACACGCTGTAAAATAATTTCTTGTGTTTGTAGAGTGCTTTAAAGTTTATCAGGTTCCAAAAATATATATAAACAGGCCTTGTACAGCTTTAAATGGAAAAAATCTGGGCTTGAGTGCCAATCTTGTTGTCCGTGAATGTGACTGAGCCCAGCATTACTTAATGGACCTGGGCTTGATTCCCTCCCCTGTAAAATGGTTGTAGCGTGTCCGGTGCTTGCAGGGCATTGGGTTCTATTTCCACCCTCTGGTAAGATGTGAACTTACAGGGGTGGGACCACATCAGCTCTTGTTCTTAGGGTCTGGCGTAGCTCTGAGATAGAATCGAGACTCCAGGTTTGTTGAATGAGTTCATGAGGTAGTGAACGCCAGCACTCTGTTCTAGAGATGAGACACAGTGACATCTGCCTTCCAGGGAAGAAAACCAACTCTCCAAGTCTCAACGATTGTCCGAGGATGGTGTCAAACTCAGCTCTGTGAGAGGGACTGTCACACAGCCCTCCTCTGTGCCACCCTGTTCCTCCTCTGTTATTAACCTCTGGCCTTTAGTAGGATCACAGGTGACATTTTTCTGAGTTGTTGTCGTATCTTCCAGAAAACTGGGATCAATGTTTGCCTTTGTTTTGTTTTCAGTGAGGACACCTAGAATTTAAAAAAATAATAATAAATAAATAAACTTTTAAATGTTTAATTTTGCAAAGAAGCCAAAAAGAAGGAGGGGATCACAAAGCAAGGCTCAGCTATCTCTGGTTTGCGCCCTTCCCGGCTGGCCTGACCTAGCTCTGGAAAACGGATCTGCCCTTCAGGGAAAGGTACAGTTTGTATCCTTCCCCAGCCGCCGGAAGTAAGTTTGGGAGGCTGACTCATCCCTGGGCCCGCACCGGGTCTGGGGCCGGTGCTTTTCATTATGTGCTGTGCTCTCTTTGGTTTACAAGGTCAGCCTGGGTGTTTTGGTTGTCTCCCCAGCAGAGTGCTCTACTGACCGACTTCGCTTAATCCCTTGATGTCACTTAAATAAGCGGGAGTCGGTGGGGGCGGGGGCGATCTGAGAACGCCAGGGATTGCCTGCCGCTGTTGTTCTCGGCGGCAAATTAATTTGATGCTGTTATGTAAGTGTAATCATCGTCTCTAATCACATCACAGGACTGGGCACCGCCAGAAATAACAGAAGGGAACATTCAAGATATCAAAGGGGAGCCACTGAAATAGATTGTTTATTTAGGTACCAAATTGAACCGCTATTATGTGGAGATGGAAAACAACCTTCCCCGCGCTTTCCTGCCGCACGCCCGTCCCTGCGCTTTGCGTACTGTATTTGTCAGGCTTATGGTGCAGAGGGAAAAGGAAAGAATGGGATAGCCCAGCCTGCTCTGCTTCCGGGAGGGCAGGCCTCCACTTGGAGGTGTCTGAGCCTCCAGGGGTTTCTTGGGCGCTGAACGCCTTGTGTTGGTGCCGTCCTGGCCGGTTTTCTCCGGCCTGAGGTTCTTTCTCGTCCCTTCCTCTCCCTGCACTGCCCGCTCCCTCCTCTTTTTTTTTTAAAGCAAGTCAGAGAAGCCTCAGAGGACAGCATAAGCTGCCCCTGCAAGCTGTAGCTCCCCAGAGAGAGACGAGGGCAGTGTTTCCAGCTTCTGAGCTTGTGGCACATCTTGTTCTCTTTCCTCTCCCCTAGCTCCCCTCCTGCTCAGCTCATGCACCCAGTCTCAGTGGAGAGAAATCAAGGCCCCTGCTCTGCTCCGGGAGCATTTCACGTGCGGCACGGTCCTGCGCGAGCTCAGAGTCCAGCTGCAGAACCTCAGCTCTGCTCTTTCCCCTGGGCAGGCGACCCCGCTTTTCAGATCCTGTTTCCTCACCTGTGAGGGGGTGACACACCCAGCCCCACCTGCTGCTGCTGTGATGGCAGCATCCCATGAAAGCTTGGGCCGTGAGGGCCACGGACTCGGGATCTGGAGCCGGAGTCTGGGTCCTGGCACTGCCACCGCCTGCCTAGTGCCCTCGCCCCAAGCATTGGTCTGTGCGCCTGCACATCCCCGCCCGCCTAGTGGGGGAATGAGTGCTGATCAGAATGTGGTATGGGTCGGACAAGATTGCGTATGATGAACAGGTGCCACGGGCCTTTCTTTCCTTCACTGCTTTTCTCTTGTTGCTGAGACAAAATATCCAACGTACAACATTAAGGGAGGAAAGGTTTATTTAGCTCAGTTTGTGGAGGTTTCAGTCTGTAATCAGCTTGCTCCAAGGCAGGGTGGCAGGGCACAGGGGCAGCACTTCAAGGTGGCACGAGACAGCAAGAGCAGCAAGAGGACAAGGGGCAAGAGCAGGCCTCTTTCCCCCTTTCTGTTGTCAGCAGGCTGCCACCCTGTAGGGCAAGTGCAGCGCTCACACCATCTCCCTGCCCTCCTCTTGCACAGGATGGGGATGTTTGCAAAGTGAGGACCCTGGCCCTCTGCTTCGTTGCTTCGCCAAACTTCTAAACTTCTCAAGTCGCCGCAGTGTATCCACCATTACCCCTGTCTACTAAACCCTAGTTATCATCATTGACATTCTTATCTTCGTTACTTGTGATAACAGCAAATCTTAGATAAATGATGGTGCTGGTGTATTTCCCCCTCGTCCTACTCTGTCCTCTCACTCCTGATGTCACAGTTGCCAGCTAGTCCTGGTGTCACCTGCTGTCAGCAGCCAAAGCACCACAACAGAACAAAAGCCACGGTGGAAGGTCTACCCACTGGAGACCTGGGTAGGCGGAGGAGCCCACTCCCCCGGGCAGGCAAAGCACTGCAGCCAAGGGTTGTAGGAGGCCTTCTCCTGGGGCCTCCAACCGTGCTGCCTTCTCTTCTGCTGTCTGAAGTCCACTGACGTGTGCCCAGCCCTTGCCCACCTTTCTTCTCTGTGCTGGTCACCTCCTGCCTTGGATACCTTCCGTAAGTGAAGTCCCCGTGCTGGAGCAGAATGGTTCCTTTATTGCGGGTGATGAGCGATGTTCCCAGCCCGGGGCCAGGAGGCTCTGGTCTGTCCCTGCCCTTCACCCTGGTGGCTTTGCATATGGGCCTAGCGGGCCTGGTCAGAGCTACATAGATGGTCAAGCATGGCCCAAGCCACATGGAGTGCCTTCCACGTTTCTCTTCCTTACTGTAGGGCATGGACGCTATGCTTCCTTTCCTTCCTTCACTGAGATACAAAACTGTCCAAGTAAGACATGAAAATTCTTTTCCAAAAGTGTTTCCACCATGCTGATCCCAAGAGGGAGTAGATAGCTGTCTGCGTCCATCTGTCCCTCTTCCTCTTTGGCTCCGGCCTCAGCTCGATGCCCTGCCTGCTCTGGAGACAGCATTCATGGAAAGTCGGGTGGATGGGCTGCCCAAGCCTCGCCCGGCCCTGGGCAGATGTTAGCGGAGACTTCATTGTCACACCCTGGCAAGGCTGAGCTCAGCGTCAATCGCACATATACGCTGACACCAAAATCACACATTGGTTTTCTTTTTTCCAAAGAAAATTATCTGTACACTTATTCTGAGTACATCACTTCATTCAGTGTGAACGTTTCAAAGCACGAGCTTTTTGCTAGCTAGTTTAGGCCTGCAACAAAGAAATTACGGTTGAGGGAAGCGTGGTCATGGGGAGAGCAATGAGTCTTCTCTCTGGTGCACACACAGCCTGGGGTTCCCCACTTTGGGAGGAGATTTAGCTGTCCAACTTTCTGCTTCTCTGACTATGGAAAAGTTATTTAACCTCACTGAACCTTGCTTTCCTTGTCTGTAAGTGGAGTTGAACATTGTACCTATTTCAAGGCAAATCATGAAGACAATTTGAAATAACAAATATAAAATGCTTGGCACAAGGGAAGGGCTTGATTAATCCTAGTTGTTATTTTTGGTCATTGCTTAGACTTAGATATTTCACTGCCTAAAAGGATGGAGCATGTTCTCGTAATGATATCCCCTGATTAAAGGAAATACTATTCAAATGCCTTAACAGCCACTCTGATATATCTGTCTGGGAAATTCCGGTCCAGACCCACTTTGTCCTGCAAAACATAGTTCACTAAAGATGTATTACTTAAATTCATCATCAACTGTGTTCTCCTTCTTAGCTTTTACAAAAATAGCCTTATATTCATCTCCAAACAGAGCTTTAAAAGTTCAACATTTGACTACATAACTCACTATCGTAGAATATTAGTTAGGAAAAAAAAACAAGCATTTACAGAAATCTCATTAATTGGCACTTCATCCCTCCTTAGAGCAATTTTCAGTAATTCAATCAGGATCAGGCTATGTTCATTTTTACATCTATGTTTTATACAAATGATTTGCTGGGAGAATTAATGGTGCAGAAGAGATGCTAGGAGATGTACCAAACGTCCTTAAAGATGGCAAGTATTTTCATAGTAATAATCTCTAGGAAAGTAAAATCTGTAATTCACACGTGGATGTTGTTCAGTGAAGATGTCAAGCAATGCTTCTCAGAATTCCACTTGCGAGAGAATCCTGGGGAGGGGTGAGAAAGTTAAAAAATCCCAAACACCCCCCCCACAGCTTCTCAATCAGGATTCCTGGTGGTGGATGCGGGAATGTGCATTTTAACAGGTTCCCTAGGTGATTTTTATGTTCACTGCAGTTAAGAATACTGATACCTTGATTAAAGTCACATAGGAAACTTCTCAGCAGTCAGTCACTGGCGCACCTCTGTGTACTAGGAAATACTGGGACCTCCTCTCCTTAAAGTATTCTAGAATTCACATGCTTTCACTAGTGTGCATGGATCTCTGCCTGTATCAGCCAAGACCCCAACTTCCTGTTATCAATGTCACACTTCCGGGATTGGAAACCTGTAGCACTCAGAAATTGTTACAACCTCCAAATTATGGCGGTGAGATTGAGAGCGAAGACAACGCGGGCAAGGGAACCAAGCTGAGACCTGGGAGTCCTGGAAAGGGAACCAGGAGAGAAGCTGACAGGAACTTGGCTACCAAACCAGGAGCAGACTTAGCCTAAGTTCAGCAGCCCCATCATAGGAAAGAGGCTCAGGACAAGCTGACCGGGAGGCTGCCTTGATTCGGGGGCCACCATACAATCCACCCACAAGTTGGCAGAGAAGCCATCCTACCAGGAAGAGAAACCTCTTGCTTTACATGTGACTTTTAAAGCTGGATGGCTTTTGTAAACTTTGGACCCATTGCCTTGTGAATAAAATAAACTTCATATCTGAAGGTGCTAGTTTATATTTCCCCCTAGGTTGATGGACCCAGTGGCCACTCTCTGAAATGCTTGAGGCCAGAAGTGGTTCCCATTTGGAGGTTTTCTGATTTTAGAATATTTTCATAGGCTTTACCGGTTGAACATCTCTAATCTGAAGTCCAAAATGCTCCAGAATCCAGAACTTCTTCACTGCCGTGTCAACAAGTCAAAAAGTTTTGGATTTCAAAGCATTTCAGATTTTGGATTTTCCAGTTAGAGTTGTTCAACCTGTCTTGCTACTTGCACTGTTAAGTGAGAAAGGTCCATTTTCTCCCCCTACCCTTTTCTGTATGAAATATACCCTAAAGATATGTGTACTCATATTTCACACCAACACAGGTATATGCATACTTAAAATACTTTAAGCCAGGGTTTGACTGAAACACCCACTCTTTTGAACTGATTTTATAGCAGTGAAGAATGTACAGTGGATACAAAGCTGACCCAGAAGTTAATTTATGCTGCTGTTTTGGAGAGATTAAGATCATGGGGTGAGCAAGTCTGCTGGTAACGAAGCCCAAACTCTTGGCTATTTGCAACATTTTAAACTTTAAAATGTGTGTGATGCAATATGAATGATGCTTTAAACATTCATGCACTGGGTGGGAATCTGTATTAATTATAAAACAAAAGGCCAAGTTCTAGAAACAAAGGAGCATTATTTTTTTTTTTCCTGAGTCGCTCTACTCAGAATTAGATCCCTAAAGGAGAGGCACAGAAACAAGAAAAGTTCTACCTGCTTGATTTGTGTCTTCATGGGGTGCCCTGGCTGGTTCAGCCAGGAGCTCGCCAGGGCTGGTTGGTGTGTGCTGCACCCAGCCCTTCTCACATCTCCCTTGTATCCTCCGGGGACCATGCACAGTGCCTGCAAGCAGGGCACCTCTCCCGTGCACGCAGTCACTCTGCTCAAGTCCTGAGCTGGGGGAGGGGCTCCTAGCCATGGTACATCCCTGGCAGGTGATCGAGACATGTGTGCATTTTTCTTTCTGTTTAAAAATAGTTCTAGAGGCTAGGGAGTGTATCTCAGTGGTAGGGTGCTTGCCTAGCATGCTCAAGTCCTGGGTTTGATCCCTAGCACTGCTTTAAAAAAAAAACAATTTTTCCTTTACTTAATGGGTCAAGGTTAAATAAAGAGACGGCAGTTTTATAAACCCAACCCTTTACCTTTGCTCTACCTCCACTCCCTCAAATCCCCCACCGGAGAGCAAAGCAAGCTCAGCCCTCCTTCTGCCCCTGCAGAACCTTCTAAGGTTCCGGTGAGCTTCGTAAGTGAGAAGGGTGGAACACGCTGACCTTCTAATGAAAAATATTTCCCTCACAAGCTCAGTTTGATTCCAAGGATTTCAAACTTTTTGTTTTTCTTTCTTTCTTTCCTTATTTTCATTTTCATTTCTAAGGATTAAACACAGGGCCTTTGAATTGAGCTGTGCCCCCAGCCCTTCTTTTATTTTGGGACAGGATCTCACTAATTTGCTAAAGTAATTTGCTAAAGTTCAGGCTGGGCTTGAACTTGGGATCCTATTGCCTCAGCCTCCCAGAGTGCAAAAATTATGGCATATGTGACTGTGTATAGCACTTTTTCA
Source organism: Dinomys branickii (assembly GCA_004027595.1). Classification (NCBI taxonomy): domain Eukaryota; kingdom Metazoa; phylum Chordata; class Mammalia; order Rodentia; family Dinomyidae; genus Dinomys; species Dinomys branickii. The sequence continues at coordinate 197,580 of PVLD010000275.1, read as the reverse complement.
GTTTTGAGCCTCTCGTAGGGACTAAACCAGTGGTGTTATGTGGGAGATGGGCCATGGCCATTCCTTCTCTCCCTACCAGACACTGCTTGATTGCTTTCTTAGGGAAGAGAGCTGATCAGTAAATTTTAGTTTGAGCAGGAGAATATCCCCAGCCTGGGGTGCTGTGGTGGAAGGACCTGCCTGTTGAGGAGGCCAAAGGCAGAAGGCAGGGGCTATTCCAGCAAACGGCAGCCAATTCACAACGCAACCAGAGGCTGCCCCTCCTAGAGCTGATGGTGTGTTGATGTTCAGTATTTTTTTCAGAGTAGCTTGATGTGCAGTTCAGCTCACCTGCCCTGCAGGTCAAGTCCTCAGCTCTTCGAGTTTCGCTAACGGGGAGAACCTGAAGCATGCAGTGGAAATAATAATCTTATTGTTCCAAAACCAACACAGGCAAGGTATTTTTATGGCTATATTTGAGAAGCATTCTGCAATTTGAAGGACCCAGCTCCTTGCACTGCCCCATGTTTCCTCTTTTCTGTCCCCACATGGCCTGAGCAGGACCAGGTCACACACTGTGAGCCTGGGCCTGGGACCCTTCCCTGTCCTGAAAACTCAAGAGAAGCCTCCGTCTCCTTGAATTTCTTGTTCAGAGATTTCAGCTTGCTTTCAGGAGGGGCCGGCAAGAGTCTAGATCATTGATCATGAGTAGTTTCAGGTCAGGAAGTTTTCTCTCTCTCCCTTTCTAAAATGCAACCGTGTTTATCCAGAAGAGTTCCAAAGACAGAACTTATGAATCTTAAGCCTCATAAACCACTCTCCACCCACTATCTAGTCTGCGCTGGGACCATATGTTTCTGTAGGGCATACCTAGCCCTCTCAGCACATCAAAAGCTAAGACTGGCAGCAAACTGGAAATTCAAACCTCCATTCATTTAAAAAGAAATACGTATGCCTAAAGTCCGCCCCGCCACTGACAGCTAGGCTGCCTATATTTTGCCAGCTGGGTTTTAACTTAACACCTTTTGGGGCTTCCAAGAGGCTGTATTTGTGCTTTTCAAATCTTGCCTTTGAATTAACAAAATGGAGCCCAGAAACTGTTTTGAACACATACTTCCAAATCCATGAAGGCTCAGTCTACAGAACCCACAGGAAATACTATGATATTTTGGAAAAGGTCGAGTTTCATAGATTCTGTAAGGCACTCAGCAGGTTGTAATTATTTCTTTTATTTAAAAGCCCTCTAGATATTTTTTTTCCCCCAGAGGGTCTGCAATTGAGGGTAGTAGACATTTTTTTCATACTGTACATTCTTTTTGGCTGAGTGCTGGAAATACACAGGAAATCAAGTGGCTTTGGAAGACCCGGCAGAGGCCAGGCCAAGCCATGAAGTCACTGAAACAGAATGGGGAATCTCCAGACCAGCAGCAAGAGGACTGGCTGCCCCCGTCCCCTCCCTGTGCAGGAGGGAAAAGATGAAGCAGGTGAACACACTGATCTGTTGTGTTTTAACAGAAACCAAATGTCACTGTGTCTGCAGGCGGGGCGCAGCAGCTGGAATTGCTCAAGAGGTTGGGACACCAGCCGACAAGACAGATGCGCAGAGGCAGCCAGGAAAGTGGGAAGAGTTGCCTGCATCCTAAGCCAGCATCCTGGTGCTGCTTTGAATCCCTGGTTTCTGCTGGGCTGGCTCAGGATGAGGGCAGAACTGGCTATGCTGAGGCCAAAGAAAGCAAACTGGTTCCTTGTTGACCAGCCTCTGGGCTGCCTCTTAGGAAAATCAGTGGAAACGATGCTCATCTCCAACCAGAAAGAGAAGTCCCAAGCTTTTGGTCTCAGCTGCTAAAAACACAAAAAAAGGAGCTGATTGTGAGGTTTTAGAGAGACATCTGTCTGACTTCCTTTCCACAGGTAGTGCCGATCCGGGAGGGACAGCAGGCTGTGGGGAGAGACCTCTGCGGGTCTCCCCTGGCCCTGGCTCCAGCCTCTGCGGTGGATGGAGGTGCTTGTGGAATCCTGGAAAGCAGAGAGAGCTCCCCTGAAAGCCACTGTGCAGCTAGCAAAGCCGTAGGTCCCTGCTGCCACCTCCTTCTGGCTCTGTCTGGCTGAGGAGGGTTTGGGCTCCGGGCTGTGGAGGGTTAATTTTGACCAAAAGGAGGAAGGACTGGAGCCAGCATGAATGAAGTGCTCCCAAGACGAGTCACAAAATGGCCTTTCAGAAGAGCCGTCCATTGAGATGGGCGCCAACGGGTGAGGTCACCATCAGCACAGGGCGCGGTGGCTGGGCATCGGCCGGGCTTGCGAGGCCTGGCCTGGGCCCATGACACCCTCCAGCATTTCCATTTAGTCAGCAGCAGAGGCCCAGAGGGAAGTTAGGGGGGTTGTCCAGTTCCCTGTTGTTTTCTGAGGACTAAATTGATTCCTCTCTGGCTCCCAACTCAGAGAACATACCAGGAAGGGGTAGAGAAGAGCTGCCCTCAGCCCCAGGTGGGAGCATTTTGGAGGAATCCCAGCCACCATGTTCCCAGCTGGGACGTGCCTGGCTGCCCGTCCTGCTGTGGAATAGGCCGTTCTGGGTCGTTCACACAGCACTGATCTTACAGTGGGTTGTCCCCCATGCGCCACCGTACAGAGAGTTTGCTATTGCTGCCCTGGTTAACATGCAAGGACACTCAGCTCAGGGACGTTAAGTGACCTGCCCTGGGCCAGACAGCTCATAGGAAGGGGTGCCCAACTGATATTCAGGCTTTGGGTTCCCATTTTAGCACTCTCCTAACTATGACAGGGTGTCTGCTTGGATCAGCCTCACGGATCTGGGCCCTAATCTTGGAAACAGAACCCGCTGCAAGCACCAAGGGTGTTTCCACGTGATTCTGTGAAATAGAACTGCCTTGAGTCTCCAGAGCCAGCATGGGGTCATCACCAAAGCGGCACCCGTTGATTTCCAAAAAGAATTTACAAGCAATTTGTGTCTTTATTGTGCCGCTTGAGAAAATGTTAAAGGAGGAGAGCCACCTCCAGCATACAGCAGATTTTCTGAAAGATTTTCTCCATCCTTCTCTTCAAAACCCCTCCCATGACGTATGACAGTGGCCTTTGTCACATCTCTTCTTCAAAAAATAATTTGCCCCAACTTCTGTCCAACCTAGTGCCCTCTGATCCTGACCTTTCTCTCACTGGTCACACACCTTCCAGGATTTTCTCTCCTGTGAATCTGGTTTCTCTGATGCAAAGCAGTCAGGCATTCCTGCTTTCTTTTATTGTTCACCCTCCTCAGCCACCCCTTGCCCTCCATTCCTAGTCACCAGTGGATGGGGCTAGAGATAGTGGCCTCCTGCCTTCGAGGCAGGCAGCATGGCAGAGCCTTGGACTAAACTCGGGCTTAGAATTGGACTGGCACCATCTGGAAATGGGCGGAATGGCTGGCGGGTTTGTTTACTGTGTATACAAACACTTTTTTACTGTCTTGTTTCTTATGTCAATTTCTTTTCTGCTGGGGGCTGCTTGTTTTTGAGACAGTCTTGGTGGATAGCAGGCTGATCGTGGACTTGCAATCCTCCTGCCTCAGCCTTCCCTGTGCTGGGATCATTCCTGCCTTTATTGGGCTCATCCGTATCCATAATGCCCTCCAGTCATTTTCCACGTGGAGAAAAATACTGCTTCTCTTCCCTGTGTCCTTGTGATAGCTTCAGTCAAAGTTAAGGTCTCCGCTTCAGTGTAAAAGTGACCCTTCCTTGGTAGAATGGTAGCAGGACCAATAAAGAGAAGCAACTTTCTCTCTGCTATGGAAATTAGCCTAGGTTTAATTTGTGTTTGTGATCTGGGGCCATATCAGCCGATTGAAGAGTATTGTGTGGCTTGTTTTGTGTATCTGCAGGCCTGTGTTCGCCACATTATTCACCATGGACTCAAGCTGAGTGCCCGTCCACGATGAATGGATAAAGAAATTGTACGCTGTGTATACATACAGCTCTTTCTTGTCAATTAGGAAATACATTTTTAGAGCATTCTCTTCCTCTCAAAATAAGTGTATCTCTGGTCACTGGGGCTCGTGTTGTTTCCATGTGTTTCTGTACATGTGTCTGGGTAGGTTTCTGTGCTGGCCCCTCTGACTGTTTATTGTGAGCATGTATTATTTTTATAAGCAGTGGAAAATTAAAGTTAGGGTCAATTTTGAAAAGAGGGACAGTATTCAGCACGGATGGCACAGAAGAGACTCGAAGAAACATGGGGCATGTTGGAGACAATAACTCCTGGACTTTTACACGCACATCTGCAGCTGGGGCCCATGAACCCCTCGCATTTCTCTCTAATGAGTGTAGAATGGCTTCCTGGAAGAGGTTGGGTTGCTGAAGTGGTGTAAATGCTGTGAGAGAACCTTCTGTTTGGCAGGTGCCTCTCACCAGGAAGCTGGGTGGGGAGGAGCCTGAGAACTCCCCAGGCAGTGTGCGTGGTCAAGGGTCGGCCGTGGCCAAGACAGAGTGGGGGAGAAAGGGGGAAGGAAGATTATTGGGGCCCCGTGTGGATCATGAAGAAAAGGCCCCTGGGGCTGCACAGACGAGAGTGGAGGGAGAGGCTGGCTTCGAGCATCCTTGAGGTTGCCCGCTCTGCGGACACGAAGGCTGTAGGAAGGGATAGGGAGGAACTCCGTGAGCTCTGTGTGAACCTGCCGTGGTCCTCCATGCACATGCAGCCTTTGACTGGGATTTAAATCCAAGCCTTTGGTTCACTGAACTTTCTCCTTCTTTCCTGTATCACTGGCAAATGGTCCGTCTTGTACCTGACTGGAAAGTTGAGGCATTTGGAAAGGATTTGGGGTTACCTCAAGCTGTTACTCATAGACTGACCCAGAGCATGGAGCATCCGTTCATTCTAAACCGCACCATTTTGCCTGCCTAAGCAGAATGCCTAGGACCTGTATTTTGCAGCTGCTAAATGCCACACAGGAAATATAGGTAAACTGAATGCACAGCCTCAAATACTACAGCTGGTGGCTAATGGCTTCAGGGGAGTCTGAGTAGGTAAACCAGCTTCCCCTCATTAGAGGCAGAATCTGACCAATAGGATTCCACTAACTTTCGGCTGGTCATGAACCCACCAGAGCTGAAGTACGGAGGCTCCTGTAAGAGGGGAACAGTCAAACACATCATTTGGTCCTGCATGTACATTTCCCAATGTCAGTTTTTGTCATCTGTTTAGTAAAACAGCAAAAACCTAAGAGACTTAGGGCCCCAAGCACCGCTGCCATGACTTCACTGTCGTGTGCTGGGAGAAAAACCTTTCTTGGGTGGCTCCTACTCCTCCTCCAACAAGCACGAAGCTTGGGGCTCAGAGCCCTTTGTCAAAATGGACTGAGAGTGACTTTAAAAAATTGAAGCCAGAAAAGGGAAATGGTAATCTCAGGCGTCCTTCCCAGTACCCCTTGTTCGCTCTTTCTCCCTCTCTCTCTCCCCCCAGTAGTGGAGCAGACAGGCTGGTGTCCAGGGCAGATGTGCCATCTCTTCGTTTTCAGTCATCAGTTAGGAGCTGGGGACACGCTGAACGTTGCTGGCAGGAGAAGAGAAGCAGTGAACGTGAATAAACGAGCATGAGGCGGAGATGGTGTCCATGAAAATCAAATGTCAAGAAAGAGGACGAAATTGTTCTCCTCCGCAATGTCTAGGAAGGGGAGAAGGAGTGCTCCATGCGTTCTGTTGCTCGGGCTGGCACCGGTAAGGACCCTGGGCAGGGTCAGAACTCATGCTGGACCCCTGTGAAGCAGGGCACGGAGAGGCGTCGGTTTGTCCGAGATTGCTCCTTGGTGTGTGTTTCGCTCCTGAAGTGTCCTCTCCACTAAAGAAGGAAAGGGGGTGGGAGAGGGAAGAAGGAAGAAAGGGGGCAAGAAGTATGTTCCTCCCCCCCCCCCAAACCCTCCTGGGCTTTGATCTCATTTCTAATGCAACCGAAGACTCCAGACTTCCAGTTCACCTCCAGTGACTTGGACGGGGCCTTGCAGCTATGACCTATCCGCTAAACACAGGGCCTAGGGCCCTGTTGTGGGGTGACTTGCGTCCTCCTCCCCAAAATGCACACAGAGATGTCTTAATCTCTAGCACGTGAGAATGACCCTGTCTGGAAATAAGGCCATTCAGCACACATAGTTACATTAAAGTGAGGTCATCAAGAGGAGGCTGGGCCCCTTATCCACCGCCACTCGTGTCCGTATGAAAAGGGGAAACGTGAAGGCTGCTGTGTAGGCGGGGAAGATTACAGGCATGCTGCCCAGAGACAAAAGAACTGCAGGAAGCAGGGACAGAGGCCTGGGACAGATCCTCCCCGGGCACCCTCTGCAGAAACACAGCTGACAACTGGGTCTTGGACTTCTGGCCTCCAGGTAGCGACGATCACCAGGGCACCCTCGGTACTTTAAGCTGCCCGGCCTGATGCTTTTTGCTCTGTTACTGCAGCCCCAGAAACCACTACAGGCTGACAATGCTTTGGGGAACCCATTAAACTATTTTATTTTCAAATCAGAAAGAAGAGTAAGTACGATCGTAATGACTTTGTGATAATGAAATCCATCCCGCATTCTATTTGCCTTTGTGCCAATGCAGTCATAAAATGTGGTTGTTCCTGTTGTTGTATTGTTGTTAACTGAAGAAAGAGCTTGTGAAGGCAAAAGTGCCCAAAGCCCACAGAATGTGTGAGGCAGTCCCAAAGTCCCGAGTTGATTTGGAACAGCTGAGGGGCCTCTCCGTGGATCTTTGGAGGAGAGCTGGAATTTTGTGAGTGGGGCAGGAATTAGCCCAAGTACCTAAGAAGCCACGAAGCATCTGCCGGTCTGAGCGATGGTTTTGCCAGACAGTCCTGCCGCCCTGGGATCCCCAGCCTTCATCCCTGGTGCAGAACTGCCTTTGCTTTTGGTTTCTGTGATAGAAGCCCGGTCTCCAACGTCTCTCTGGATGCTCCGGCTTGCTGACACGCCAAGTGGAGCACAGTCCGTTGCGGCCAGCCTGGGCCTGTCCCTCGAGGAGCTGCTTGCTTCACTGAAAGAAGGCACAGCTTAAGACCAAGTGTGTACTCCCGCACTCCCTCCCAGGAGGTCCTCTTTCCCAGCATCCCTCTGCTCTCTCTCCAAAGTAGTGTTACTTATTTATGACCCAATCCAGTAGAAATAATATGCACTTAACTTGCACCTGTAGCTGCTATCCTACTAATTACTCAGTTAGAACCCATAAAGGGCGGTGGCTGTTGCCAGAGTATCTGCTGGAGCCCTCGCACAAAGAAGGGAGCCACTCTCCAGTGACTGGGATCTGGCCTGTGCTTTGCAGAAGGCAAATAGGCCAAGCTTCTGGGAGCCCGGCGGCCTGTGATGATCGTATCCTGTCCCCTCAGGTTGACAGCTTGCAAAACTACAGAATGCAAGGAAACAGCTTTCCCTGACAAACAGTGAAAAAACCAGAAACTAAGTCAATTCTGCAGTTTGTTCTAAATAAATATAAGGTGTGCAGTTGACCCGCTTGGCGCCCTTGAATAGGCCAGTAATTCTTACAGCACAGTGAGCACCAAATCTCCTGGAGGGCTTGTTCCAAGCAGGTCCTGGGGCCCATTCCCAGAATTCCTGAATCAGGAGATCTGGGAGGGGACCCAAGAATTTGCATTTCTACCTTGCCAGGGCCGAGGTCTATGTGCTGCTGGCCAGGGGTTGCCCTCTTAGAGCCCCGGGGTTAGACATTAACCTTCAACTGTTCTTAATTGCTAATAGGTAGATGATTACTGGGTGATATAACAGACTTTGAACCCGGGCCTGACATGTAAACCCTCCCCTCTTAGAAACAGATACCATCACTTTTGCAGCAGCAGTGAAAAAATAATTGATGTGATGGTGCCCTGTTCCCTTCTGTGCAAGTGGCATCCTCTTCTTCAGTGATTGTAGTGAGCTGATCTGGGATACAGGCAGTGCCAGGGTTCAACATGGAATGTACCCTTGGATGCTGAGACACTGGGAAGCAGTGGCCAAGGGGGCATCCAAGAAAGGGCATGCCAGGGAGATGCACTGTTCTAGTAAGGTTGTGCCAGACCACTGTCTTCTGAGCCACCCTAGTGGGATGGCAGGAAGAACTTGAATCTTCAGGGCTGTCTGCTTTAGCCAAAGTGTATGTGTTGAGTGCCTCCCCTGTGCCAGTGTTGGTGCCAGGCAAAGTGAAGGATGCCAAGATGACCCACCCTGGGAGCTGGTGCTCTAGAGGGAGAGAGTAAAGTGGGCTCTCAAATCATTTATAACACCACAAACGCAGAGTCACAGTCCCCAGAGATACTCTGGAAATCACCGTACCTCCAATGTAGTCATCTCTCAAGGGGGAAAAAGGTAAATATCAGATCAGAATCCACGGAAATCCAAGCATATCAAGTCAGAGTGCATGAACTGAGAAACCATAGCTACAAGCCTCAGACTTTGGCCTAGGCAAAGCCTTTCCTTGGGGCAGGAATCCTTTCCCTGTCATTACTGAATGCCGGAGCTCCCTCTGATCATGGCTAGCTGGACAGGGAAACAGAGGGATCTTATTTTGAGTTGTTTTCTTTAATGACCCTTGCCTCATGCTGATCTGGTAGCATCTCTGCTTTGGGTCCCTGGACTAGTTAGAGCACCACTCTGAACACTCATAGCTCAGCCAGAAAGTGCTGTTTCAAGATATTTGGGGACCAGGGAAAAAGGCTAAATCTGGGCCCTATGCTTAGCCAGCAGTGAGTTGCCACCGTGTTTATAATCCTCACCCTCACAACCTGTACAGCACCTCCCAGGCCCAGTCCTTGCCTCTGATGGAAACGGCCCTCCCCAGGTGAGTCACTCACTAGAGGGGAGGTCAGCAGTAGTCAGGGAAGGGGACACCAGAGCTGCGGTGGTAGCCCAGCTGTTGTAATGCCCAAGCACGCACCTGATCTGCATGTTGAGAACAGGAGGCGGAGGGTTAACTGTGCTTGTGTGCATTTTCACATCACTCTGTCTTCTCTAGAGGGGACTCAGTCTTCCTGGAGTTACACTGTGCTGCTTCCCAGTGTTATCCCAAATGGAAGCACGAGATTAAATTTATTTGCAAAAGCACTGAGTCTCAAATCCAATGAGCTGCTCTGGCTGTGTTTTCTGACAGACTACCTTGTGAAGTTTTACCCCCTGAGCAAAGCTCTGTCTTCTGCAAAGGCTCCATCCTGCCACATTCTAGGTCTCACGGACTTCTCTGAGCACACGCATTTTGGCACCAAGGCACTTCTGTCTTGTCTCTTCAGGAGGTGGAAGTAGTACCCATTCAGTTTTCTGCCTTTGTTTTGGTTTTTTTCTGTCCTTTGGATGCCTAGCACAGTTCTAAAGGTGGCAGGCTGCTGTCAGTAGTGGAACTGGTTTTATCTTAATTAAATAGCATTTGTTTCAGTGCTTTATAAGTAGCAAATTAGAGCAGTATGGGGTGGGTATCACATGCTTTCCCAGGCACATTAGAATGATGCCTGCCAGTTATAATGACACTTGCTGGTCTCTCTCTTCTTAAAAGAGCTACAGAAATAGTGTTTGGCAATATTATATAAAATCAACCTTTTATAAAGCAAGCTATGTTTAGTTAGGGGTCAGACAATGCTTTGTTCAGTGTGTCTTGTCACAGATGTCTTTTATCATAAGCAACAAATCTTTCTGTGTTGGGGAACATCTCTGAGGCAGATGTCCTGTGACCCAGGCGGAGGCTGAGTCTTTGTTCTGTGATATATTTGCCTTCTCTTCAATCGCAGGCTCAGTGACTCAGCTTCTTTCTTGCCTCTGAAGAGATGTCAGTGACTGTTGTTTTGCTCTCTGATGCTTTGTCCCTCTGAGATTTGCTTTTGTAAATTGCATGGCTAAGGTGCACACCTTAAATAACACTGTTAAATAACTCTCTTTTATACCCAGCTGTGCTGCTCACAGTTGTCTGCAAGTCAAACCTGAGTGTGCACAGCAGAGAAAATAAAACAAGAACAGGAGGGTAGAAACAAACACCAGACTGATGTATTGGAGATGCAGGAACACAGGTCAGTTAGCCACTGCCAGATGTGTCACAGAAGTTTCTAGCCCCATCTGTTACCTCAAAGAGGCTTCATGACTATGGTGACATCACAGCCCATGCTGTGTGGTCTTTGGGTAGAGTGTGCTGGACTTGTTACTAAGCACATTGCTAAGGTGTGTGGCTCTCTTTCTCTCCCATTTACTTTTCTGTAAGTGTCTGAAAGTGAAAGAACACACACGCTGTCCATAGAGAGGCCAGCAGTGGGCCATGGCCTTGGTAACTGTCCCATAGGCAGAGAGCCCCTCACACTCAAAAGCTTGTCTTTGTGACATTCAGAGATAAAGACAGTCTCCAATCCCCCAAGCTGCCAAAACTGATGTATAAAACCAGAATATTCCTGTTTGCTTCTCCAGCTGTTTCTTCAGGGAAGTTCCAGAGGAAGTCGCAACCTTCTGTTTAGGGCAGTGGTTCTCAAACTTTATCATGCATCAGAATCACAAAAAGAGCTTGTTCAAGCACAAGCACTGAGCCACACCTCAAGTCTCTGATTCAATAGGACTGGAGCAGACCCAAGTGTGATTTCTTTTCTTTCCCTTAGAACTAGGGATTGAACCCAGGTTCTTTGCACTGAACTACATTCCCAGTTCTTTTTCACTTTTTAAATTTTGAGACAGAGTCTCACTAAGTCACTAAATGGACCAGGCTAGGCTCAAACTTGCGATCCTCCTGCCTCAGCTTCCCAGAGTACTGGGATTACAGTTGTGTGTCACCACAACAGGCTCAAGCTTGCTTTTCTGACACATTCCTAGATGATACTGCTGTTGCTAACCAAGAACCACTCTCGGAGATGGCAGTTTGGGGGTCATATTGGATGGGTAATAGCTGTGGTTAAACGCTAGAAATCATGTGAGCCTCTGAGAGGCTCAACGACTGAAGTGGATTGAACGGTCAATGAGTTGCTGCTCCGTTGCCACCCCATGCTCCTTCTTCCCCCTACCCTGTTTCCCCCTTTCCTCTCTTCTTTCCTTCCTCAGTTCCATCTCAACCCCCAGGCCCCCCCCACACACACACACACCTCACCTGTGCACAGACAACTGAGTACCCCTAAGTGAGGTGGGTCAACGTCATAGTCACAGGGAACATCAGGCTCAAAGAATCCTAGAGGGTCACTACTTACGTTTTCCATAATGATGTTCCTGCCCTCTGCTTCAGTGGCCAGACATGATGTTCATGCCTTCTTTGGATGTGCTTGTAAACTGAGAAATGTTCCAGCGCAATCCTGCCTTCCAAGCAGGTCTGTATGGTGGCTGGCCTGCCTCTTCCCTCGCTCTTTGGGTGTAGCCATGTAGTTGAACCTTTAGATCCTGGTTGCTTTTTTTCCTTAGCACTCATTTTTGGGGTACACCTTGTCTAATCCCCAAAGACTGGCAACTCTAATATCTGCATTTTAATCACCTCCTATATCAAAATGTGTTCTTTCCTTGGACTCACACAGCAGCACTGTTGGCTCTTCAGTGTGAAGGGCTCTGGGTACAGGGAACCCTTATTTGCCCGTGGGGCCTTGACCCTACAGTGACCCTACATGCTTTATCTAAGCTGTTCAGCTTAATGCTGTTCAGCTTTCCCTCTCGTAACACAGCACATTGCTTCTGGTTGCTAAGTTGGCTGTTGTCTTGACTGATTGAAAGAAATCACCCCTAGAAAGCTGGAGGTGGTGTTGAGCAATGACTAGGGGAGGAGGTTGGGAAGGACTTTGACTAATGTATTTCCTGATTTAGCTCCATTTCCAAATTTAGGGAACTCATAAGAAGCATAATTGAGTCTCCTACTTATAAAAGTTTTGAGGCAGAATTCCTCTAGAGGAACAGGCTAATACCATCACAGCAATAAAGGGCTGTGGCACAGCGGGTGCACACTTATTTCCTACATGTTCCCCTGGGCTGGGGTTTATGAGACTGTCCCTTTAGAGGAGGCAGTTTCTACCAAAAGAAGGCAATTTTTTGTTTAGTATGATGGGAGAGGGGAAACAGTCCAATCTGGTCTGTTGGACTCAGAGCATCATGTGCATGGGTGAATGCATGTGTGTGTGAAACTTAAGTATACAGGGTGTGAGTATATGAGTTTGTGAGTGCATGGGGTGTGAGTGTGTGTGACTGCCCATGTGCGTAAGTGCTTGTATGTGAGCATGTACAGGTGGGGTGCACGTGTGTGAGGACAAAGGCATGTGTGTGTGTGTGTCTGTATGTGTGTGTGTGTGTGTGTGTGTGTGTGAGAGAGAGAGAGAGAGAGAGAGAGAGAGAGAGAGAGAGAGAGAGAGAGAGAAACAGAGAGCAAGAACACCAGTGATATCACATCACAGACAAGCCGGAAGGCCTTGCTCAGCCTGGCGGTCACTCACTTGAACTAAGCTGGCTGAGTCAGGATAAGGCCTTTTGTTTGGCTTCCTTAATTTTTCTGATAAGGCCAACTTACACACTCAGACTGCAAGTAAGCTTCTGGAAGCACACAGGCAGATACTGTGGTGGGGTTGGGAGGCCATCTGCTTGCCCCAAGGAGAGGTTCCACCAGAACTGGGTGTGAGTGCTTGACCTTGGCTGCCTCTTGGATATCTGGAAGGTGCTGACTCCCTCTCTTCCAGCTTCCCATCATGCACAACCCAGCATCCAGGCACTCACCCTTCCTCCCACTAGTCACATTCTGACAATTACTGTGTTTTCCATTACATTGCATTTTTAGGTAACAGGTCCATTTAATAACATCCGATTGAGAAGATATTTGCACACACTAGGCTACCCAAGCAAGATGTTCTAAGAGATCATCTTCATTAAATTCTTAAACTCTAGGTACTGAACATCTGTGACAGGTACATTCTATCCCATTTACAGTTGATTCTGGTGATTATTCAGTTTTGGCATCTGCTCTAAGTTGCGTGCTTGTCTTGGACTCTCCAGGGTGTAAAGCCTTTGCCTACACCGAGCTTCTAATCTGGTAGGGACAGATCCTGATCTATTGGAGAGGCAACGCCCCCTTTTCCTGCGGTGCAGATACTTGGCTGAAGAAGAACCGAGACAGCAACTTTAAGCTTGTGCAATTCGCGTCTCCTTGTGAAACTCCAAGTGGTGGTTGGTAGCAGTGAAGCCAGTGACTCTGGTGATGGAATGACAAGCTGGATTTCATGTTGTGCACCAACTGCAGCCCATGGTAGAGGCTGCCTGGAGAGCCGAGTATAGAAGAGGTCAGCAGCTCCTGACTTCCTGGGAAGGAACACCACAGTGATTATTGATGCTGCCTCGAGCAGGGAGTGAATGTCTTGTCCTTGCTGTCTTGCCATCTGCCTTTTTATTAAAAATCCACTTTTCTTTGCCTGAAGCCAACTTTTGCTCTTAGCAGCTAGGCCCGTCTCTAGGCGGGTGACTGACTGATCTTCAGCGAGTTTGGAGCTCTCTCTATTTTTTCTGATTTCTTCTTGTGGTGTAGCTCCGTCTTAAATCCCAGTTTCGGAATTCTTTCTCACTGAAACAGTATTCCCTGGCTGAATCATGATTTCTGAGAAAGAAGGCACCTGACAGGTTAAATTGTTTCCTATCCCTAAAATGCACACGTGTAGAGAACACACATGGTGATGGCCACGTTTAGACCCAAGGGACGAACTGCTCTTGCAGGCAGATGCACTCTCAGGAGATCAAGAGAAGTGAAGAAAATGCTCTCCTCTCTCTGAAAGAAGCATCCTATGAAAGAGGAACTCACTGAGATTTTCTTGAAAATTAAAATTCAGGTTGTAATACATCTTGGTTTGTCCTCAGTAATACCATACCCCAATTAGAAAGTCAAAAAATATTATATACATATATTGACCTGAAGATTAATCCATGATATATTGTTGAGTAAAATAAAACAAATCATGGAATAATGTACGAAAACCACAAGAACATGCACGTGCGCTCACACACATGCACACACACACACACGTAAGTATATATTGAAGGTATGTAAACTAGCCTGGAAGAAATGACATACATTAGAAAGTTTTACCTTGTAAGGAGAGAGATGAATTATGGAAAGTGAAAGATGCCTTCTCATTTTTATTTATATACTATTGTGCTTTTTAAGGTAGGGTGTATTGCTTCTGTGATATAAAGAAGAATAATTTAAACTACTTTGAGGGTAATGCACAATGCACAGAACAGTGTTGTTCTCCTACAATCTTGTTTTGAAATTTTATACCATGTTTTTATCGTTTATTTTTCTTCTCTTTAAATAAATGAATGAAATGACTACTTTCAAAATGCATTAAAAGCAATGCTGTGAAATGATTAATAAAACCATTATAAAAACAACTTAAATTAATTGGAAGACCACAAAAAAATTCAAACCATAAAAAGTTCAGAGCATCGGGCCAAATTCAGTTAGCAGCATGAGAAGAGTAAATAGCATTTCTTGTGGTCCTGGATGACCTCCACATTTCTAGCTGTTGTTGGGCATCTGCACAGCTCCTAGATGCGCTCCTAGGGTACCAGAGGAAAGCTACAGCCCCTACAAAGGAAGGAAGACTTCCCGCCTTCTCCCTATTGGGCCCTGTTCCACGGTTAGCAGACAGAAGACAAGATCCTGAGAACCTCAGATGCAAATGGTGGCTATTTAAAGTGACACCAAGGACTGCCTTTCAACGCTGCTTCCTAAACATAAGCTATTTACTCGTGGTGGTTGTATTTATCCTACTATAACAAGAGATAAGCATAAAGAGGGATAGGTCACAGCAAGGACCACTTTGATTCAGTACTGCTAGTGTTGCTATTTCTAGAAATGGAGCCAGAAAAGAGGGAATGTAGCCTGTCTCATATTGAAACTGAATCCATTGTGAGCAACTAGCCTTAAAGCAGAGAGGTAAGATGTTCAACAGAAGGTACTATCCCATCAGCACGTGTGGATGACATGAAGTGAAAGCTGGATTTAACTGTGCCATTTAGATTTATCACACAGGTAGAGGAATAGATGAACTGGTGCCTGTGCAAATGATGACGGCCCAGTAGGGATGGATTAGGCACCATTCACTGACACATTTCTTGGTCAGGACAAACCTATCCTACCCAGGGGAATATAAACCAGGATCTCAGCAAAAGGTCCCCTCTCTGTGCCTACCAAGATTCTGAGCCATGGTTGAATGAGGATGTGTTTGTGTAGTCGTGCAGGGCTTTGTATTGTATCTGTACTCACAGTGCTTGGAGATGCTGGTGTTGAGTCTTAATAATGCAGGAATTGGAGGCTCAGGCACATAGATGGGTTTTTCCAAGCCACTATAGTGAGTTACTGTTCTGAGACCTGAACCCAGGACTCCTGACTCCAAATTTATTTGGTTAAGAACTCATTTCCAGAAGACCCAGTTAAAATATAGTGAGAATGTTGGAATTAGGAAAGTGATCGACAGACCAAACCTCTGTACTTATGGGGCTCTTTAGCAATGGAATTTCAATGGCACACAATAAAATTGGGAAATTAGCGGAAAGGGTGGGAACCCAATGTAGGGCCTACAGCTTACCACAAGGGGCACTAGAGTCAGGGGTAGAGTCAGCGTGAGCTTGCCCTCTTCTTGTTGGCTTCCAGTTCCTGTCCTGCCGATAGCGATCAAACCTAGAATAAAATTCCCACTAAAGGGGGTTGTTAGCTTCCTGTTCAGGTGGGATAATTCAATGAGATGAATAAGACTTTCCATGTATGTAACAGCTTCATCATTTTACAAAGGTTTTCTTAGTCTGCACCTCTCGTAATACTTTCACTTGGGAACATACAGTGTAATTATATGTAAGTGTGAGTCGGTTCCCCTGCAAGACCCTAAGTTTCCTGAGGGCAGCGTCTTTGTCTGCCTCGATTTTAGGCAGTGAAGAATGGCTGGCACTCACCACATATTGATGCATTTGTGGACGGACTTGGGAGAGTTCAAGTAGACTTTTAAAATTCTCTTCAGGGTACAGATGCTCCTTCAATGATTGAGTTCCATTCTTGCGACTAGGTCATTAAATGAATGGGTCACTAAGTGAGGACTTGTATACAGTGTATACACTACAATATTCTGGATGAAGAAATGGTCAAAGGAAACTCCAGCTTGATAACTTTGCTGTATTTGCATAACTCTGCCATGCAGTACTGCAATGTATATCAGAACGTAAAACTACAGAACTGTACTATACACAATCAGCAAAAACTACAGCGCCATGCTATAGAAGAAGCCACCATAAGGTAGCACTGCCATGTACATTCATGTATCGGTAATTCAAGTGCAGGTCCTAAGTCCAAGAAGCAGGTCCTCAATCCATACCGCACGTCTCAGTTAAGTCAGAACAGTCGTTAACCAGATAGGTGGTTAAACGAGAGATACCTGTATTATACTTGTAAATGTATCATACTTGTACAGTGTAGTTGGTGGGAGACTTACCAGCTGTTCTTTATTTTTAATCTGCTTGTGCAAATTTAAGTGAATTGTGTGTCTAAAGGTACTTGAAGAGCTGATGATATATTTAGTATGGACATCGTACTATTAAAGTTGAAATGAACCCATATCCTGTGTTGGCCTATACTAATGAGCTTATAACTTACTTTTCAACCACGTAGATTGCCAGTAGGAGCAACCTTCCCCTTCTGCAAGCAAAGGCAATACAATCCCTGCTCTGTATTGCCTGGCTCCACGGTGGGTGGGGGTACTGCAGATCCTTAATGGATACCGTTGAATGGTGAGTGAATATTTGTTTCTCAGTATGATTCTGGTTTTAAAACGTGAAAAAGGAAGCATCTTATCTTGTTAAATTTTCCATTAAAAATAATAATCACCCAGGTGGGAAGGAGAAAAGAGGTTTTAGTTCCGATATCATGCAGGAGAAAATGGAAAGATTCCTCTGACATTCGTTGTGTAGGTACAGAGGAAAAACAGTGGGTACACTGTTTCCTTAACCTCAGTTTCCCCTGTCTCGGAGCACAGTGGGATTGGGGGCCCTTTGTAAACAGAGGCTTTTCACCAACGTTGGCTGTGTGACTGTGGGCAGAAGGTGAGACCAGGTCCAGAGCCATTCAGAGGGACAGATACCTTCCGAGCGCTGTGAATGTCACAAGTGCCCGGTGCCTCTGCTAGGGTTTCGCTTGGCAGGCAGGCGCCCGCTGAGACTATCTCCCCTGGGATCTCGTGGGATCGGAGAGCCTGCTCCTTCTCTTATCGGGTGGGATGAGCGCTACCCCAGTTCATGTGAGGACAAGGACAGATTCTTTTCACTCTCGAGCCATTGAAAAGTCACAACCCGTCCCAGGCCCTTGGCTCTTCTCACACGGGTGCCACTTGCTTTGCCATTGTGTCTTTGTTCCCAGCGAGGCCCGGACACCTGAAATCCAGAACTAGAGCTGCCTCTTCTCTCTGGTTTGCTTTGTGCCTGAAGTTTACTAGTTGGCAGTTCAGAGCTCGGGTTCGCAAGGGATCAGCTGTCAGCGAGAGGAATGTGCGGCTCTTATTTTGGATGGGATTTGAGCAGTCTGTCTGCATCCTTGCTTGCATCTGGAAACTCTAAGAACTATTACAGCAATGTGCTCCTGGTGGCCTGGGAGTGTAGATGAATCCAAGCAGGGGTCTGTTTGCTAAGGTAGCTATGTTCGGGATTCAGTGGGTTTTGCAGCAGTGACATATCCCAAGACATATTAAAAGCTAAAAATTGAGCCTTTACAGGGAAGCAATTACAAAGAAAGAAAAGGAGACACACATATGGTTACATTGCGGGCCATTTTTGCCAAAAAAAAAAGAAAGCCACGGTTGAGTTCATCCGACCGGTGGAGCTGGTGGAGAGCAGAACTAGTCGGCTTCGCCTTGTGAACATCCGGGTAGGCTGGAGGCTCGCTAGGGAGAGCCTGGCCAACCTGTGAGAGCTGCTGTTTGCGAGGCATGCACGGGAGTTTGCGATCAAAACGATTGTGAATGTGAAAGTTATTACTGCTCAAAAAACACTTTATATCAGGGTTAATTATAAGGAGATTCTGTAGTATAATTAGTGTTCTTTCTACGGAGGATTAAGGGGCTCTCCTAAATGGCCTTTTTGATTGCCTTCTTCCCTTTTTTAATTTCCTCCTTGTCCCTTTTTTATTATCTACCCCACGACCCTCAGGGCTCCTCAATGTAATACAATTAAAATAACATTTTTGTGTTAGAGGGTTTTATTTTATGAGCTATTAACCCCCTGCTTGCCTGAAGTCTGCCTCCGCCTCCCCACAGACACAGTGGCGCATCTGCAGCCCCGGGGGACCAGGATGCAAGGCACAGGGCAGAGGAGTGCCCTGGGCTCGGTTCAAGAGCTGGTGCATGCTGGCTCCCCAGCAGCAGGGAGAGGAGAAAGGAATCCTCCAGGAAACACTTGGCTGGCACTCCAGGGTCGGAGACTGGGTAACAGGACCTGGTCCTCCTCTGCGCTAGCGGACTGCCCTGCGCACAGTAGGTGCTCAACCCTGGCCTTTGGTGAGCCTGCTCAGAACCACACACCTTCCTCAGTTGTGCAACCCCAAGACCACCAGGAGTGTAGATATTTCCGCTCGCTTCCCCAGGTCTCCTGCACCCATTCACTTACTGGATTTGCCGCCTCGGCTTCCCCTTCATCTATAGCCCCTCCCTGCTGGTCCTGGAGGACTGGTAAGAGGGAGGACAGCTTTGGGAAGCTGTAGAGATGGATGTGGACACGTTTGGAGTCAGGTAGGCCTGGAGTCACATCCCAAGGCCTCCTTGTCGCCAAGCCTTGCTTCTCCCTCTTCCCATCTGACCAGCACTTGTACAGTTCTGCCTGAGGATGGCTCTGCCTCACCCCCTTCCATTTCGCTAGCGAGTGGCCCAGTGTGGGACATTTACCATAGGTTTACTTCAGGGCCATCATCTTGGAAGAGTTCCTACAGCCTTTCCAAAATCACCATAAAACTGGTCCTTGAGTGAGTAGGCTCTGAAGAATCCCCAGATGAGAGTCAAGAAATTTCCATAGAAAACAGGCAGAAACAAGACTGAGCGATGTAAGAGGAAGGTAACAAATAGGACTGAGTCACACACGATTAACTGTCAAGCAAACAGCCCAGGTGATAAGAACAGAAGAAACAAAAGGGAGAAAGACCTTGTCCAAGCGGAAGGCAGAGCGGAGGCTTCGGAGCTGGCGAGTTGTTCTGAGAGTAACACATGGTGGGGGGTACTAAAGTGCCTGAACTCATAAGGAGATAAACGGTACCCATTCCAGCCTGGAGTGTGGGACTTCTGAGCAAGATAAGTTAGACCAAAGTCAAGCCAATTTTATTATCACTAACTGGAAGGACATTTCTCCCTTGGAAAAAATTTGATTTTTTCCCCCAATTTGATGACACCTGAACACACACGCTTTGCAACTCACAGAGTAACAGTTGCACAATTTTAGAAGTATCACCCAGACAGGTAGAATTATCCCAACCCAGGCAGGGCAAGCAGCAGTGATCCTGACGGGGCTGCCAGGGCTGGCAGCAGGGAGCAGTACCCGGATGTGACAGTCTCGAGGACGGTAGCCAGAGGACCCCAGGCACGGTGCTCATGAGAAAGTGATGAGGCCTTACTCGTTCAGCCAGGCCACTCCACAGCTCACACATCCTCCAGGCACTAACAGCCTGACAATGAGCAGGACCTGGCCTGTCCTTACGAAGCTCGCTCTCCAGAAGTACAGGACCAGGCCTGGGCACCCCTGCTGACCCATCTGGGGTGAGAGAAAGGTTGAGAGGAGGTGGGCCAGGGTTGCAGAAGGACCAAGAGAGGGGTCCAACATGATAGGCTTCGAGAGAAAGCCTCTCGAGGCAGAACTGGAAGCCAAGGCTGCAGTCCGATCTGGAGACCCACAGAGCTCGAGCAGGTGCATAAACCACAACAACCCATCCACAAGTAGAATATATGGAGATTAAGGTTCAAGCCCCACCTCTTCCTAACAGGGTTTGTAATAACTCTGGGTGCTTCATTTTCCTCATCTGTGCTCGGGGGAGTAACTGTAGCAATCTCATCAGATTACTGTAAAGAATAAATGAGCCGGTACTTGGACAGTGTTTGGAATGGTGCCTGACAGGCGAGCCCTCAGTGAGAGTTCCCTGTGATAATAAAGAGCGCTATCTTCATTCTGTGTCTAGTAGGGTATTTATTCTTTCAGAATTTAGACCTGTTTACTTCCCAAGGGAATTTGACATGGATTATAGTAACAGGTAGAAGACCCAAGATAAAAATTCAGAGAATAAACCAGGGTGGATCAAAACCAAGGATGGAAATAACAAAATGCAGCCAGGGGCACAAAGGAAGTACACAAACACCAACAGCATGTTACTAGACGTGGTGCATCTGCCAGGCCGCAAGAGGCAAACACCTTTACCTTAAAACTCTAGTCTACCTGGCAGGGTCAAAGATTGCAGAGTTAGACAAGCCATCCAGTCTCTAGGTGGCAGAGGTGCCCGGTGCACCTGAACACGCTGCAAACTTTTTCCTTTCTCTCATTCTCTTTGCATACTGAGGGCTTGTGTGTACCTTCTTCTAGCTCCAAGCCCCCTAGAAGTATCTTGCATAGAGGACACACTCCCTAAATACTTGTACTTCTTGGCTTGGTATTTGAGGGAATGAATAGGCTGTAAGTCTGCAAGGTGAGCAGATACTGTTGCGATGATCCTGCCTGGAGTCCTGCATCAGGTTCTGATCACCTCCTGTGAACTCATCTCCTAGTTGTTTGGGTGAGAAACTTCCAGTGAGAATTATCTGAGGCAATGTGTCAGTTATTTTACTTAGGGAGATTTTTTTGCAGATCATTTCACTAAAAAAAGTGCTCAGGGCCAGGGCTATAGCTCAGTGGTACAGCGCCTGCCTGGCAAGCACAAGGTCCTGAGTTTGATTCCTGGTGCCAAAAAGAAAAAAAAACCCTTAACAAATAAAAAAGTGCTCAACCAGTGTAGCTTACTTTTCTTTACCTTGCTTCTCCCTCTCCACTTCCTGACCTGAACATTTTCAAAGAAATGGAATTTCCCATAAATTTTCAAAGAAAATGGGGTGTGGGGGTTGTTGGAATAGTTTGACTGGGTCACATCTGTTCATTCAGACATCTCAACACATGTTTTTACACCTCTTTTCAGCAACTTTTCAACCTCTACGCTTATTTAAGCCAAAGGTATTATGGTTGCTAAGATGGTACCTCCCATATTCAGCCGCGTGTTTGTGTATAGTCACTAGACCTTTTATAGAATCTGATCAGCATTATTTTCCTTAGCTTCTTTCCTTGGAGAAGGTTTGTGTCCTAAGAATACTTCTGTGTATTATTACAGTATTCTTAATAAAGACTGAAGCTCAACCGTCTGCATTCCCTTCAAGACCTCAGCAGCCCAAAGACAAGAATCCAGGCAGCCCAGGGCTCCTTGGAAGCTGGTTTTGTTACCTCTTTGCAGAGATCTGTTGAGAAGCTGGACACGATGAGTAGCGTACCCCTGTGGTAGCATCCTCACCCGCAGAATCGCTTTGGTTTCTCATTGCTTGTGAGACATGGAGAGGGAAAGATGAGAGGTGGCAAGGAGGACCCTCACATCTGCTGCTGGAAACATTCCTCCAAGTGAGCAGATACACATGTTGCAAGGGTGTGGTCCTCAATCCCAGCATTCTTTTTGGATGACCGCAGGAAGGACCAGACTGGCCAGTACTGACCAGACTCCAGCCTTGCCTGAGGGGCCTGGCAGGCAGCACCGGTCCAGATGAATGAGGAAATGAACCCAGTGCAGCAGCTAAAGCAGGGATGAGCATGTGGAGATGAAAACCCTAGGTGCGCAGGGCCTAGAGTCCAGGAAGTCAGGAGGTGACAGGGACAGAACGGGGAGCAAGGGTTCTGAGTCTTTCCAAAGGCCGGATTCTGCTGGTGCCATCACCTGCTTGCATGTGCGTGACCGAGGTCCTTCAGGGGTTAACAGAGCCAGAAGCAGGTCAGGGAGCTGCAGGTAAGCTCTGCAGTATAGCCCTCTATACTAAGGAAGCTGGACAAGATATACTCTATTTGTATGCCTGTGAAGAAAAACTCCAGTAAGGAACAGTTCACTGCATGTGGGATTTTTAGCTGCACATCTGTCTGCTGGGTTCTTCTGATGATTTTATTTCCTTTTCTGCACAGTGGAACCCCAGATCTGTCTTTTTAGTGGCCTGTAGCTAATTTTATTCACTGATGTGAATGATAAGCCATATATTGATAACACATAGGCATTTGCTTGAAACTCAGAACTTAAGAAAATAAATAGTACTAGATATAGCAGGGAAAGAGAATGAAGGACGAGAGTAAAGGTCAATGGTGAATAGTGACAACGTAAAGTAATGTTCTTCTTTGACAGCTTTTCAGGGGAAAAGGATTGGTGTAATGTCATTAATTGTGATCACTTAGACTCTGTCAAGGCAAAGCCGTGATAAAATGATTTGCTAAGCCAGTGAATATAGGAATCCTTTGTTAAAACCATCACTGCATTTCAGAAAAGCTGACTATACACCTTTTATGGCAGTGGTGGTGAAGCTATGCGATGGGTGTTATCCCTGGAAGCCATTTGTTCTCATTGAAAGCCCTAAAAGTTTACCAGCAGTGCTCCATGGTAAACCTTTACAATGAATTAGCAGCCTGTGAGGAGGGATCCCAAAGAGAAGATGCTCTCAGGGAGGCAGGTACTTCTCAGAGATAGCCCTCCGTAGAAACAATCTTTGTTCAAGTTGCAAAGCATGGGGGGGGTGAGTAAAAAAATTACAAAGCATTTTACTTGTGTTTTAATTTTTTTTTTAAAGTCTGATCCTTGGTTTACCTGTCTTAGAAATGTTTCATAGGTAATTGTTTACTGTTCCTAGTTCATTTAAAATAACCTTGTACATCTAGGGTATAAATAAGAGTCCAGCATTACTTTTTCTGCTAGGGCTTGTTTAGCACCACTTACGCAATGGCTATTTACCAAGCTTTTTTGAGGATACTCACATCTTCCTTCCCCAGGGCCCTTCATTCTATGAATTCTACTTAGGGATACTCAGTAAATTTGGTATGTGTGCGTAAATAAGCGTACCCTGAAATGATGCGCATGAGGACTCATATACAAGAACATTGCTGCAGTGGAATACAGGCTCATTCCTCAGAGACGTGCTTGGCTATTTGTGGTTTCACTTTCCTTTCGTCTATTTCTGACTCAGAACTTACACTAGCAAATTTGTCTAGCTCATGAGAACTGTATATAAAACACCAGAACTGTGTTTTGATCATTCAAACTTTTTGTTAATTTGGCCTGTCCTCCTCCCACCAGCCATTAGTCAAGCTTAATGAGGCCATTTTCCCCCACCTCTGGCGAGGCCAATTTCTCTCCAAAACACAAGTCAAAGAACCCGTGGCCCCTGTGTCTGTCCTGCCCTGACTCATTCTGCGACCTTCAGAATGAAGGCTGCACTTACCCCAGGAAAGGCAGTTGTGTTGACTGCAGTTTGGAGCTGAGCTGTCGGGCTTCTCTGTCTGTCTGACTGATGGTCTGTGCTGTAGGGAAGACGGTGGGCAGGGAGACTCTCGGGTGTGGGCGTAGAGGTAGGAAGTTCCGGAGAACCATCACATTCTGCCAGCTGGAGGAAGAGCAGGCTGGGGCTTTTGGTTACACCGTGTTTGAAAACCCTAGCAAGCCCCCAGGTGAAACGCACCTAAGTCAAGCCCCAGGAAGACAGTAGAAATCATACCCACAAACTGTGGGAAATTACAGCTCACAGTTATTAGTCATTCTTACGGGCAATAGAGAATATTGTTTTTAAAAAACACTCAAATCGGGTGCTATGAGTAAAGAGCTGTTCTTTCCTGGACCAGATAATAATATTGCCAGGATGGATTCAAGAGATGAACGGGAGGCCTTGCTGCTCACTGCCAGCAAGCTTTGTGTCTTGTCAAGAGCAGCCAGAGTGTAGGTGTTCTCATGTTTGTGGGAAAGCCGTCCATCCACAGAAGCCCCAGACATTCACGTTTTTAGGCACACATGGTGAGTGAAACAGAGCAGCCACTAATGGGGATTGTCAAGTTTGCTGTAGATAAAAGGTGCTATTTTGCTGGGGAGGGTGGAGGGAGCTCAGCGGCACAGGCGCCGGCCTGGCAAGCTCAGGGTCCTGAGTTCGAGTCCCAGTACCAAAAAAAGGGCACTATTTTGAGTTGGAGAGTCTGGATTTTGACATTGTTAACCTGCATTATGTTGGTTTTCTGCTTCCTCTTACCAAACACCTTGAGCTTTGCAACCAGCTAGGAGTCCTGTACACTATGGAGCACCAGAGAGAGAGATACAGGGGTGATGGGTAGTGGAAGGCCTCAGGCTAGCGCTCAGATGGGTCGCAGCCCATGCACACAAGTGTACCAGGCTGGAAGTAGGCAAGGGACCTTGCTGGGTGTGAGAAGCTGTCCCCAAGTCAGAGAAGAAGTGCCTAAGGCAGTCACTGGCCTGGTGCTCACAGGAACATGGAGCAGTAAGGACCAGATTTTTGAGTCTCCTGCTTCTCCCTTCAAAATGCTGCTGCTTTTTTTTTGGTAGAGACTAGAAAAGGAACAATAAGGCAGGGGTTGTAGAATCTAAATGCCTCTCTAGCAAGAGGGTGTGTTTTGCATCTCTGAAAGGTACTGCTGCAGTGTAGCTCTGCCTGTGCATTCAGAGCTGGCCCCGACGCTGCTTCTGAAGCACACAATGCGCTTCTTTTACCTGCAGACCCCTCGCACACCCCGACTTCACTTTTGCCAGCACCCAGGCGCCTCACCCGATCCTTGAAGTAGGAGTCCGCAAGGTGAATTTCCTAACAAGCTGACTTTTCAAAGGCTTTTCAGCTCTCGAAAACATGAAAGCCATGTTTAAAAATTTAAGGGTCTGATATGTACCAGTTCTGTGAGCAGCAGCAGGATGCAGTTTTTCACAGGGCCATGATTCCCCAAACCCCAACTCTTTAAATTAAGATGTTTGTGACAGCTACTTCCACTTAATGGAATGCACATCAGATTGGCCATTAATTATTGCTCGGGGTTTTGCACCTATTCCCTCCACTGCAAAAGTCTGTGTTGTTGTTGAAACTATTTTAGGGCATTTTTAAAGAAACCTTGTTTATCTGAGGTTAGTTTTTTTTAACTTTTATTGTGAAAATTTCCAAAAATACTCTAGAGCTGAGAGCAAATGCAATCCTTTAGTGGATCCATTGTTCAGCTTTAGCACCCACCCACACGCTATAGTGGCTGTTTGTCTGCCCCATCTCCAAACACACATCCACACGTGCACGCACACACGCACACACCCACAGTGTTTTCTTTAATTTTGTTATGGTGTTTCCATGAGAATTTCAGTCATCCTGTCATCTCAGTACTGGATGCTTCAATGTGCATAATTTTTAAAATATTTTATATGACTGTAATGCAATTATCCAACTTAAAATTAATAATTTCTTTTGATCATATAATATTGAGCCAGCTTTTAACATTACTGTTGATTTGATTGGAGAAACACCAAAATAAAGCAGAAAAATTCTTTCACAGAGTCATTGTGCAGCTTTAACTCTGTTGCTAACCATCACTTTGAAATGCCATGCATACACACACACACACAGGCACACACCAGGCATGCACACACAGGCATGCACATACACACGCAGGCATGCACACACAGGCACGTGTGCGCGCACACACACACGCAGGCACACACCGGCACATACACACTAGGGACGCACACACAGGCACACATACACACAAGCATGCACATACACAAGCATACACACACAGGCATACACACACATAGGCATGCGCACACAGGCACATACACACAGAGGCCCACACACACACAGGCATGCATGCACAGCCAACTATGTTCTCAAGAATGTCAATGGTTGAACTTGGACACCTCTCCTCTTTGGCTTGGGAATGGATCTAGAGCCTGTGCTAAATAGAAACTTTCCTTCGGTCATGAAGGTATCCTGTGTCTGCTGTGGTGTGTACAGATCCCAAACACAGTGTGTTATTTTTCTGGTGGCAAATATTTATACAATTCTCTTTGATTTTCAACAGTGGGAAGCACATGATCTTAATGTGCCTTTGAGAGCTGCCTTTTCCACATATTAATGACTTCCTCATCTGCCTTCTGCCGAGTTCTGTGCTTTGAGTTAAAAGGAGGTCAGGTCATAGATGGGTAGATGAATTCCTACTCCCCGAGCTCTGTGTACTAAGTTCTCACTCTTCAACCATGGCTGAAGTCATCTTTTTAAAGTCTATTTACACCATGGCAGCAGTTTTGATGAGAAGTCATTCAAATGTGATTCAACTAAAGACACATCTGTCGTTCATATTTAACCACAAGCCCCTCTTCTAAAGTGGTTTTTCTTATTTGATTTGTAAATCTAGCTTCTTTTTCTTTGCTAGTTTTAAAAAGTGGGCAGTCACCTTTTTTGAGTCGTCTATCTTTACTTCTCAGCTGTTACTTGCACCTTGAATTCCACACAAGGGTAAAACCTCTACAAAATGGGCAGCTACAGGATCTGCATCTCAATGCTGTGTCAGGGATGAGCAGCAGAGAAATGAGCAACAGAGAAGGATCTTTCCATCCGTGACCGATGGGTGGACAGAAAAATAAGAACTGCCTTGTGATGTCCGCACTATCGTTTATTTCGTTCGTGCACCAAACCCAATTTTCTTATGCCAAGCCTACCACGTTAAGATAGTTATCCTGACATGAAGGCCCCACGTAGACAGCATCAAATGTTAAAATAAAAATGCGGCATCTTGATGAATCAGCCAGGGTGTTCTTACCTAAAACCCAGCTCACCTAGGACCTGACTGCGTATGAAGGTTTTATTTGGATATTTGAGTTAATGTCTGGCATATAACAGCAGATCAATAAAAATGTGTTATTTTATGAGGCCAAAAGATATCAACTTGCACATAACAGAGGATAATGAAGCAGCATAAAGGTGCCACACACATGCGGTGTGTGTGTGTGTGTGTTACTAGGACTGAGTCCAGGGTCTTCACACTCAGTTGTGCCCTCCACCCTTTGTTTTCTTTTCTTAAGTCAGAGTCTCCCTTAAGTTGCCTAGGCAGGGCCCAAACTTGCAATCATCCTGCCTCAGCCTCCTGGAATCCTGGGGTTGCAGGTTTGCACCACCACATCCACTAACATGAGGGTTTTGTACCTTACTGCCGAGAAAGGAAGCTTGTACCTTGCCTCCCACCTTCCAAGGTCATAGGCACATTGTTACTCCTGTGCTTTGGGTATTACAGTCCACATAGCCTTCTCTAGTTCTTACTGCTGTCACGCACACAGCACTAATTCAGGGCAAGATACTTAAAGGAGGAGAGAAGACTGACGTTCACTGACCTATGGTGTGCAAGGCACGGTGCTGGGCGCTGTACATTCTCCCATCTCCAGCAACAAGCTCGTGCTGTGGCATCCTGACTCCATCCTACCACTGTAACTCACAGGTGAGAAATAGCCTGGTAGGAAGTGGGATCGCTGAAATTCGAACCCACATTCATATACTGTCCCTGTGCTACAGGCTGCCCCCTTAGGTTAGCAGCTGCAAGCGCATGCAGAAAAGACGGAAGGAAGCCGGTTCACAAGAAGAAACAAGAGCAGGAGTCAGGGCAGGTGCACAGAGGCCGCTGTCCCTCGCAGAGGCCGCTCTCCCGGCCTTCCTGGTTGTGGCCCACTTCTTGCCCTATTAAGAGCAAGTGAAATGGACTTGGTCTGTAATCTTCCAAGTTTAGTATGGACTGCAAGCGTCATCATCTCCTGGGAACTTAGAAAGGGGTACAGAATCTCAGGGCCCACCCAGACCTACTGGATCAAAATTAGCATCTTTAACAAGATCTCCAGGCAATTCATCTGTACTTTAAACTTGGAGAAGCACTGACCTAGAGGCTGGGAAATGATAATTGAAGATGCTGACTGAGTAGTTCTAGGATTGTGTAAGATCATTTCTGGGTAAAGGAAATTCTCTACATTTGCTCGAGAGAAAGAATCAGGATTTTTTTTTTTTTAAAGTGTGACACAATTTCCTGCAACTGTGAATTTCATGATTGGTGACTTGAACTAGGAAATGGATCTTTCCTTTCCCAAGCATTTTAGGCTGATTTTGACAACAAAGCCATAAATGAGTTTTTATGCACATGCACACAATTGTGTACACGATTAGAACCGAACTAGCCTGCGACTTTATTAGAAACCACTTCCAGGTACTACTTGGAAGGCTAAAGGATCCCAGTTGTGTGTTCATGATAGTTCTTTTCTAAAAGAAAGCAATTTAGTTTTGTTTTTCAACATGCAGCACAATTTGCACAACTTGTGGCAATGTAAACCTTAGGAGAGAAAGACTGAAACAGTGGTTTTTATAGAGTTACTTGCCCAGGCTGCTTCTATACACCTTAGACAGTCCCAGAAAAGCTCTTTGCAGTGTGCCAGGGGATTCCTGTGAAGGTCTTTGGAAGCGACCTCTGCATCACTGGGGGCCGTTCTGTTCCCACCCACCTGTGCCTTTACAAGGAAGTTAGCCAAGGAGGAAGATGTTCTATGGCTGGCTGTGCTACGCACTTCACCGAAAGGAGATTCTCAGTATTTCGTATTTTCAGACTTCCACCTCTGGAGTCCTTCACCCTTTCCTGTCCCTCACGCACTCAGCATAACCTCATGTGCGCTGGGTTCCTCTCCCTGTAGGTCTTCTCGTGGAAATGGTTCGAGAGCGAGAAGCATGGCCAGCAGCCTGCATTGCAGAGCCTGCTGGAAGAGGCACAGGATTTTTGTACAGGGGTTAAGGCTGTTCCTCTCTTGTAGGAAGAGGTAGGATCAGAAAGGCTTGCAAGGCCTGACCCTTTGCTGTGGTTACACAGCAAATCAACCCAGATCCTAGAGGCAACCTGGTGAGATACAAGACTTGTGTTCCAATTCTGCCCTTCCCCCTAATTAATTAAAAATTTTCAGTCATGTCTCCTGAATTCAGTAGCCTCTTCTGGCCTTTCAGTTTAAGGATTCCATTATTCACTGTATGAAATAATAAGACCATGTTTCAACTGCAGTAATGGTCTCCCTAGATGGTCTGTTTTCTATGTGGTCACACAACATACCCATACATGAGCAGACTGGAGAGGCAGAAGCCCTAGGTTGACATCCTAGGATGCCCCATAAACTCAAACTTTCCATATGGGAAGAAAAAAGGCATCCTTTACAAAAGGCATTAAGGAAATATTGATTCAGTTGCTCTTGGATTTGTGCAAGGCCTGGTTTTGCCCACAGAAAGCACCTCACCCCTTCGAGATGGTTGTAGAACTTTACTGTCACAACGCTGCGAAATCTTAGCTGGAGAGGCTGGGGGTCAGCACTACACGGCTGGCCACTGCTACTCTGCATTGCAAACTCTGCTTTCCATGTGAGTCTTGAGAATCAAGTGCTTTCTATAAAAACTGAAAATACTAGCAGCTCCTGTGTATTGTGGGAGGAGGAGAACTGGGGATTGTGTCAGTGTCGCTGTATTGCCACAGCTACTTGGGACAGCCTGGGGTTCAAACACTAACAGAGGAGAACGTTACCTCAGCCACCTCTTATGGAGTATCCCTCAAGGCCGACCTCGCGGGGGAGGAAAGTGGGAGACCAGAATGACCGAGGGAGTGGACTTTGAACTGTTTCTTTATTTTACTTTTGGATCTCTTCCTTCTTGTTACCATTGGTTCAGTGTCAGTTTCACAAAACTCTTCAGCTAGGCGTTCCGTGTTCTCTGAACCCTGGGAATGCTGACAAAAGGGTTGGAGAATTTTAAGTACCGAATTAAAATTTCCCTTTGTCTTTCTGCCAAACTGATACAAGGTGCCATTGGTCCTCTTCGTGGGTGAAGGAAGGTAGGAGGAGCTAAGAAGCTGTTTCTTCCAACCAACCAAAGGAAGGGTGGACACCCTGCTCAGAGGCCAGGCGCTCAGCCTCTCTGGCTTGGGTTTGTTGCTGGTTTTATCACATTCGTTTTCTTATAGAAGTTATGTTAACGACTATCATCTTCCTCCATAATTTAGAACAATTTGGTGTGTTTTTTTTATTGCCGGGGAAGTCTTGGCCATGGTCTGAAGAAAATGAGAGGAAATGAAAAATCTGTTTGCCTTGCTGATGAATGTAACCTAACCTGTTGTTTTTTCTCTGCTTAACCCAAGTTCTCCCACAGAGGAGGGCCATCTTCCTAAGTCAGCCCCTGAAGGGGAATGGGAATTCTCACCCCCTACTGATTGGTGGGCCACTGGCTGGTTGGGGGGGGGGGGGGCCAAGCCCCAAAGCCAGAAGTTCTGAAGGGCTCTGTGAAGTCTGTAGGAACTGAGTGGGTCCTTGCAGGATTTGGAAGGAAGGTGAGCCTTCTGGCCTCTGCAGGAATTGCCAAAGCTTCATTTGGAACTGGTCCATTATTTGCAGCACACTGAGATCTTTAAAGCTCAAGACTGCAGAGCTTACGTGGGTACCTTGAGCTGGCCGGGTGCATTTCAAAAAAGAGAAACTAGCCAGTTACAGTGGTGTATGCCTATAATCCCAGCTACTTGGGAATCTGAAACAGGAGGATTGATCACAAGTTTGAAGCCAGTCTGGGCAACTTGGCAAGAACAAGTCTCAAAATGAATGGTTTAAAAGGCTAGGGATATAGCTCAGCACACCTCGGGTTCAACCCCCAGAACACCAGAAAAAAAAAAAAAAAAGGATTATAGTGGATATAAACCATCATGTGAACCTGATGCTAAATGGCCATTCACTGATGACTTCAATTCCTATAGGCAGCAGGGCACTTGCAGACTGTGTAGATCAGAGAGCATGAGTCCCTGCCCCCTCCAGGTCACATTTAACTGTATAGAACACTGGTGTGACAGATGCTCACAGAAACTCTGAGTCCCTCCATCAAGACAACCATGTTTTCTGTTTAGCTCCAAGTGAAAATCTTTGCCACTCTAAGGGAGCAAACATCACTCGTGATATTCAAAGAAACAGACTGTCACTGACATTTCAGATTACTATTTTTTTTAAAAAAATGTATTATTAAAACTACATACCATAAAATGGTTGTGTTGTCCTCTTGCAGAAAAAGAATTAAAACTACTACTATTATAATTTATAGCATCCTGAGAGGAAACATAGGGAGACTAAAAAACTTGCTATTTTGTTATATTTGTCTCTGTAAAGGCATTGAAATTTTGGATCTTTCCAGGAAGTCGCAGAGGCTAAGGTGGGTTACTGCAAGCTTTGGAGAAACCTGGCAGGCTAAGAAGTGGTGTTACCATCTGCCCCAAAGGAAGTCATCCCCAGAAAGCCCCTGGCGTGAGGGGGTATCTGGACCAAAGGTGAAGGCAGACTAGGGGAACGAAGGGACAGAGGAAGGGGTGGGTGGCACAGAATTAATTAGCCACCCGCTCATGAGAATGGATGACCCTCACCTTGGCTCCCTCTCCCTCTACGGGACAGCTCTCCACGGAGAGGCACTTTGGGTTCCTGCTTCGTGGACAGAGAAGGCAGACACAACAATGGGGAAGGCACATCATCCCCTTAGACCACCCTTTATTGCTCTTGGCTTTTAATTAACTGCCGCCTGAAAACGTCCGTCTTTTTTAGTACTGTAGGCAACTTCTCGACATTTATTCATTGCATATTCATTTATTTAGTGCACATGTATTGATCACCTGCTCTATGCTGGCAGCTACTTGGGCCAAAAGAAGTTGGCAGTTAAGAAACACTGGGATGTGGTCCCAGACCTGCAGAGGTCTGCAGTGGGAGGGGGATGTCATCCGCCGCTAGCTGCAGGTGAGACGAGACACACGGGGCTTGGAGGGCAGCAAGGCTATGGTGGGGGCCACACGGAGGAAAGAGGCATGCCCACCATTGGGGGCCTTCAGAGAGGAAAATCTTCCTCTGGAATAGATTGGTCCAAATTGGGCCGCAGGGAGGAGCTAGGCTGAGGAAACCCAGGTGAAGCAGAGTAAAAGGCGCTCGGAATTGGAATTGTGGTCTCAGTACACTACTTCCTAGCAGCACAACCTGCCGAGCTAGGGGTTCCTTTTCCAGTGCCTCAGCTCCCCTCCAAGAGATGGGGCGGGGGAGTTGCCACTGGGGCCTCTTTCTGCTGAAGAGGGTGCAGGTCTTTCCTGCGTGTGCATCTAGCAAGTAGGAGGTTTGGCAGCCCTGCCCCCATCTTGTGGCCCTGGGACTGATGCTGTAGGAAGAGCTTTGCCTCTCCAAGGCACCCAGGAGCCATCTGAAAGGCTCGCCAGGCTCTTCCTGCTGCTGTGGGGGAAGGGGGCTTCTGCAGGGACTGGGGGCTAAGAGGGAATTTGTGTGCGGAACAGCCCTGTCCATCAGCCCCCAGCTGACTCTCCCTGCCCTGGTAGAGCCTGAGCATCTCCTGGACCACATCCTGGGCGGGCTCTTTATCCGCAGTCTTTTTGAACGCTCAACAGACTTCAGATCAAAGGAGCTGGGTTTCAATCCCCAGTCTTAATAGCAATGTGATTTTCCCTCTTTGCGTTTCTTAATAAAATGCAAGAGCTACTGACCACTTTTCAGTGTTACCAAGTGAAATAAGGTCTATATGTAAAATACATGGTGCACAGTGCAAACTCCGTGAATGGTAGTTGCTATTAATTTCTGCTCCTGAAAGGAAAAGAACCTTGAATGCAGTGGGTCCAGAGAGGAGTTTACTTGGAGTTCATCAAACTCTGAGGAAATATGAGGACAGATTGTATAGTGGACACCTCTGACTGGCCTTTCTGATACTGGATTTGAGGTGAGACAGCCAGAAGGAAGGGACTGGAACTCAGTGGGTTCTTGAAGATCTCTGTGACTCTCCCCACATCTCTGAGCCCTCAGGAACTTTCCTAGGACAGTCTATGCCGTGTCACTCCTTGTCTCTGCCAGCCTGTGTTGTCTCAGGTCAGAGTGAAGCCCTGTGTGGCACGTGGGGTCTTAGCTTATCCTTGCTGCATGTTTTTAGCCTGACACTTGCACATCCAGGTAGGGTACAGACTTCCGATTCACCGTCTTGTCAGAATGCTACTGCACACACACGTCTGAGCTCTGAGATTTAAATAATTACACCTTGAATACCAAACAGACTTAGCCACACTGCTGCCGCTGGGCCCTGGGAACAAGGGGCATGAGAGTACAGGGAACTGAGAGGACCTGGAGGGGAGGGGACGATGTCAGACTTTCTAGGGAGAGTCTGAGGATCGAAGTGAAAGAACTTCTGTGCAAATAGTATGGAAAATTCCTTGACAGTCCTTTATTCCATAGACGATCTTCTTCAGTGTTTTTCCCACCCACTTTGGGACACACAGGCATAAAGTGACAAAGAAGCCGCACTTTCTAATGCTAAGACACAATCGAATGTCACCTGGGTGGGAAGTTGGTGATGTTCTATTTGAAGCAAAAACAAGGAAGGTATCTTGGAAAGGCCAGCTGGAGAGTCAACACCAACCACTCAGAGGGCTGTACTGGGCCAGAGAGCTGGGTCTTGGAGAGAAGCCCTCTACGCTCAGGAAGGCTGAGGAGCTGCACATCTCAGTCCATGGGGTTCCAAGTTTGCTCAGGAGGAGCAAGCCAGACACTCATCTGCACAGATGTCTGCAAGTGGACAATGAGCATGAAGCCCAGTATGTGTGTAATGAGCTCCACATAAACGCCGAGGGGCTGCAGAGATGCCCCCAGTTGGGGAGCAGATCTGGAAGAGTTCAGTGTGGGCCCCAGTTTTAACGAAGCAGAGAGGCTGGCCTTGGAGCAATGGGGGGATACTCAGGCCAAGGGGTGGCAGAGGATGAACTAGGGACTGAAGACAAATACCTTGTCTCCCCAAAACTAAGACCTAGCTGGAAAATAATGACTCTTGAAAACTAGAGGTGAAAAACACCAGGCTGGTCAGCCCATCCTCACCTGAACCGCCATCACTGCTCTCTTGCTCAGTGGCGCTCTGCAAGGTGGGTAAGGCGAGGACAGGCTGACTGGGGCTGGCGTTTTTGATCTCTGGTTTCCAAGGCTGATTGTTCTCTGGCTAGATCTTTTTTTTTTTTTTCAGGGAAAGTGGGTTACTGGAAGGAGAAGAGTTGAAAGCCAGGAGGAGTGGGGAGGAGAAGATAATCCAAGAGGGTTTATTTGGCAGTAAAATAAGAGGTGGCCCCAGGGACCACGGGAGACGGTAATACCTCGGTTTATGAGCACTTCTGTTCGTAAACAATTCAGTACACAAATGACAGCATGTGGCAAAATGTTGCTTCCGTTCACAAACCCCACATCAGGTGACAAACACAACCGCAGCCATCTTCTCCCAAATCATAAAACAAATCAAGATTTTAAAGTGAGATACCCCTGTATCTTCCAGAAGAGAGGGCCATGAGTGCTTACGGGAAATGAATTTTGCTTGTATGAAGAGCAAGCTAGATCCCCAGCAGACCAGATTACTACAGGGCTGGATGAGCAATCTGTCCTTTGTGACAGCCTGTTCCAAAGGCTTCCTCAGGTATTCGCCTTCCTAGTGACAAACCAAGACTCCAACACCACATGAGGCCATCGATTGGCCTAACAAGTTCCCGTGTTAGACAGAGCAGGATCTTCCCTGAGGGCACACTGCTTATATCCAGTATTAGTGTCTTTTAAAAAACCAAGTGGCCATTTTCCTGGGCTAGGTAAATAAGAATCAGAAAGTATTTATTATCTCAATATCTCAAAAAAAAATTCCCTTCAGAGGTAGCTAGTTTATTAATTTGATTGAATTTTCCTTTGGGTTTTCTTCCTTTCTGGGAAATGATTTTAGCAGAGTCCTAATGCCCCCAGCAAGCATTGCCCTAAAAGAGTGTCAAGTCCCGCTCTGATTTGGAGGCGGGCTTGCACTTTAGAGACCCACCCTCTTCCCCTTAGTCCCTTATTGAATGAGACCACAGTATAGGTTTCTGTCCCTAGGGAGAGCTTGTGACTGTAAAAAGCTGAGTTCCACCCAGGGATTGTCTAAAATGTGAGGAAATAGTGTGAACCCTGCCCAGTTTTGACCTCTCTTTGACACAACAGATGAAGACGTGTGGTGTCTCTTATTGTTTTAATAAATAGCAGCTATGCACACCGGCTCCTCAAGCTCCCTGCCCCTTACTTACCACACTGTGTCCCTCCCTTGCTTACCACACTGCATCCCCCAACAACAACAAAATGCCAACCAGAGAAACCCACTCTGCAGCTGCACCAAACAGACACAGAAGACCAAACTTAGGCAAAACCATAGCCATACAGCCGATGTGCAGTTGGAGGGTGTGGTGCCCGGCACGAAAGGAGAATTTGAATTATCTGAGCCACGGGGGCTGAAGACACCACCAGGCTGAGAAGCAGGAACTGAGGGTTCTTTCGTTGGCATCTCATTAAAGACCACACTCAGGAGTCCAGCCAGGACGGAAAGCAAGACACCCAGTAAAAAGGTTTCTATCCTTTTGCTCCTTTGGCAACAAGAAGCCAACTGGATTGATCCTTCTCTTGAATGAGTTGATTTGGTATTTTGAGGTCACGCAGACCTAAATAAGGAGGCATGTTCCCTTTACATTACCCTTTATATAGGTCCCGTCTCTCACTTGAGACAGGTGCTGGCACTTGGAAGCCTCTCCAGTACCTGCCCTCTCCCTCCCATCTGGGGAGCCCAGAAGGATTAATTAGATAGGTCTGCAATATACTTTGCACTCCTTGGAGAAAGATTCTACATAAAAGCAAAGTATTATTATTTCTAAGAGTGATGATACTTATTAGCTCCGTGTAGGACCATTAAGCAAATAGATTATGTTTCCCTTTAGAGAAATTATCTCCCAGTTTCCCTCATCCTTACAGTCTACAGAACAGAGTTACATTCTTAAAAAAATTTTTTTTAAGAATCCAGTTAGCTGGTAAAAGGGAATAGGGTAGATTTCTAATTGTAAGCAGGACTCGAGAAGCTTGTGTTCGAGGGCTTAGTCACCAATGAAAATAGCTATCCCTATCATCTTCTTTCTGATTTTATAAGATGCCCTTGTCTCCCTTAGAATAATTACATGCTGAAGACAGCTCTACACTTCTGGCTTTGTTCATTTTATGGCCTTTTGCCCCAGCAACTGCTGAATCCTTTGATTAAATCACACTGTAGTTAAGTGACTGTTCAGAAATCACAGGGTCATCATTACTAACATACTTGTGGTGATATTTTACAAATTTATAATGTAAGCTGTGAGTGGAAAATTTCAAATCCAAACTCCAGTCTCCACAGAAGTCTTGGGGAAAACTCAACCCAGTATTTTCCACACTGTGTCAAAATTCCTTCTCTGGAATTTAATACTCACTGAGTTGTTCAGATAAAACCAGTCAGCCTACCCCACATTTTGGAGTTTTTTTTATATTTGTTTGCTTTTGAGACAGGGTCTTGCTGTATAGTCCAGGCTGGCCTTGAACTTGCGTCACTCCTCCTGCCTGGGCCTCCCAAGTGTTGTGATTACAGGTGTGGCCACACTTTGTGGCCCCACTCTGTGGCCCCTCTGACACAAGGAGTTACAACCTGTCCGGGTCTCTTCACTGTGTAGGTAGGAAATTGTTCACTCTTTTTCTTCTTCTTTTTCTTTTTTTCTCTGGCACAAAAATGCCATAACAAAATTCTGGCTAGGAAGAAAGCAGAACCCAATACAAAGTTAGAACAGCAACAATAAAAACATTTGAGACCTTCAAGCAAATTGTGTGACTGTTGTAAGACAAGAGCTCAGAACAGTGTCTGTGAGACAGAAGTAGTCATGGGGAGGACATGGTGTCCTGTGAGAGCTCACTCTCTCCCCAGGGCGCTCTGGCCCAGGGTGCCCACCCAAAACCCTCAGTCCAGGGCTGTACAGCCCTCAGAAGGTGAGGGTGGCATGGCCAGAAGGGAGAAGATACAAGTCTGGGTGTGAGTATCTGTGACGGGATTCTGTAAGGTGCACCTCTCCATCGTCCTAGCTCCTGCAACTTCCAGGACATTTCCTTGCAGTTGGCAAGGTGTTCTTGGCTATCCCTGTCGTTCTGTCTTGTGTTTTATAAGAACCTTACACTCCCTTCTGAGGGATTTAAGCAAAACCAACCAACC
Source organism: Dinomys branickii (assembly GCA_004027595.1). Classification (NCBI taxonomy): domain Eukaryota; kingdom Metazoa; phylum Chordata; class Mammalia; order Rodentia; family Dinomyidae; genus Dinomys; species Dinomys branickii. Next base: position 160,491 of record PVLD010000275.1, on the reverse strand, counting down.
TCTGTGAACAGTAGGAGGAAGGAAAAAGGCAACTATGAAAACTTCACCCAGGAGCACCCCAGTGATTGATTGTTTTTAATTTTTGTGTCCTGGCCTCCTCGGCCCCACCCTGGAAGAGCCTGCCTGCCTGCCTGCCTGCCTGCCTGCAGCATCGCTGGGGAGCCACCCAGCCTTGTGACAGGCCGGGTTATGGGTTGTGTGCGCTCTCAGGACTGAGAGAGCGAAAAGGGAGAGGCGACACCCTTCTCCAAGTGCCCGGAACTGGCAGAGAGCACCCAAGAAATGTTTGAAAAGCCAAACTAAGACCAGCTTTGGAAGCATCCTTCCTCTTGCCCTTAATGCCCTTTAAACTTGTGGTCGCCTTCTCCTCGAAGCCTGTATGAAGTCCAGAGTCTGAGGTGAAACTCCCGCCGGACAGAAAAGGCTTTTAAAAGCACGTTTCATTAGAACCCGTGCATCTTAAAAGTGGTTCCAACAAATAATTAAAATCAAGTTCGTTTTATGATACCCATCCCTAAAAGTAAAACAGCATTCACTATTTTAAAAATATTGAAAAACACATAAAAGATACACCCTCAGTTAAAATTTGGGTATGTTTCCCTTTCGAATTTCAATTTTCTCTTTCTTTTAAGTGTTCACTTTTTTCCCTCAACTCCCAGGTAATATGATTCCAGGTACAAATATGTGATATTTGGCAATAGGTGGGGTTAATCAGAAGGTACGGGTGCGGCAGGGTGTGTCTACAGTTGCCTGCCAGATTTCTCCAACTCCTCTGCTCGTGTGCTCAGAGCTGGCCCCTCCTCGGCCCCTGATCTAACCACCGCTACGCAGATTAAGCGTCCAAGCTCCCGTGCTAAAACCGCTTGTGACCATCAGCATCCACGCTGCATGCCCCCACCCACGCCTGCAGTGATGGATGTTGAACTGCCGTACATTGCGACAGTGGGCTGGGTACGGAGATCCTCTCCAGGGCCCTGAGCTCCCGGAGCGAAGTGTAGCAGAGGGGAAATGCAGGCGGCAACGCGGCTGACACACACCGCTTCTAGAACGTGTCTCGCTGCTGGATTTGTCAGTAGACACAGGGCCTCTGAGAAGTTTAGGTTTTCCCAAGGTGGAAACCTGACATCACTTGTGTGGACACTGAGGCTAAGCCCTTAACCCTGGGACTTAATGCGAACAAAATTAAGTGCTCCTTTAAGCAGCTTAGATTTATCTTGTCAGTATAAGTGATGGGAGGTTTCTTTGTGTACTTTAGAAAAGAGACTCTGTGTGTGTGTGTGTGTGTGTGTGTGTGTATGCGTTAATCTGAAGCATCATCTCCTTGCTTCACTGTGTCACTCTCCACTCTGTCCCTTTATGATAGACAGGACTCGTCTATTCCCTTGCCCTAAACTTAATTACTTTGCAATTAATTCTTTGTTGAAAATAGCAGGGCTCCTAAACTTGGAACATCTCACTGTGAAAAAGGCTGTTTATAGAGGTCGAGAGGACATTTTGGAATCTTCTGAGGCACTGCCACAGATATTTTGAATGGAGATGGCGAGAGACCAAAGGCCTGCTCCAAATGAGAAAGACTGGGTTTGGGTCAGCCTTCAAGAGTGAATTTTAAATGTAACATCATAGAACTATCTCCTTCCAATGATCTTAAGGAACTGAACTGTTTCAGGATCTATTGTATGATACCCATCCATTCAGTGCATTAGTTAGTTGATCCTTATGCAATGCTCAAAGTAGGAGATCCTAAAACTATATCACTACAATGCAACTCGTTCAGACAACACATGTAGCCCTGAAGGGGTTCATCCTGGTTTGCAGCCCTGGGGTCCCTGATTCCCAATCACAGCCCTGCAAGAAGGGAACCCTTGACATTCCAGTGTCCCAGAAGCAAAGACTAAGGCTGTGAAAGGGGCAGTCCCTGGTCCAGGTCCCTCAGCGCTCACACGGCCCTTGGCCTTGTCCTCCACCAGCCCATGTAGACACCTTTCTGACATGGCTCTTGGTCAGCTGAGTGCTCCCAGGAGGGACAGGGACGTACAAAGGCCTGAGCAGTGCTGTCTCCCTGCACGCAGGGCCTTTGAAAAGCAGAGATTGATGAAGCAACCCAGATCACCCTGCAGCCCTGTCCCTGCTGCCCCATCTGTCTTCTGCAGACAGCGGAGGTCATCCTAAGCACCTTCATGGTGCAGAGGGAAGCAGCACTGTCCTTGTCTCCTAAAAAACCATTCAGATATGCGAGGACAAGACCAGGACAGTGCACTCCCGGAGCCCATGCCACCCAGGGCGGCCAGACACGGCCAGTTGTACACAGAGAAGGTCACAGACAAGAGTGCATGTGTGTGTGCATCTCCACGATTACGAGGGAAGTAGAGGAAGGGCCCTGGTGTACAGTATTTCCCCACTGTACCCAAACTTTTGAAACACGGAGTCCCTGATTAGAAGTTCATCTGGGAGGTGCTCTCTCACTTCCTGCAGGAAACTTCTCCCTCACTTCTTCAGTCCCCCTGTGTCCGCTGCGGTTTTGGCGCATTCCCCTTCAGACTGGATGGGAGAAGCTCTGGGTACAGTACCTTTAGGAAGATGAGGTGCTTTTGATGTGTTCAGCAAACATTCAAGAGCTATTTTCCAAGGAACACCTGTGTTCCAGGCATTATGATGGGAATGTCAGATCTGAAGGTAAAAGACATTATCCCTGTAACATCCTTGGAAGTGGTGAAGGGGAAGGAGACAGTGGGTGGGGGGACAGTGACACAGCATGGCACTGCAGGGATGGGTAGAATGGCCAAGGGCAGACCACCTTTGGGTGATTTCAAAAAGCTGCACCCTTCCTGTGCTGGGTGCACTTGGACTAGTGGGCGAGACATGTCCCTGCCCATCCTTTCATGGGTGCCCTTTACCATAGCAGGCTGCACAGCAGACTGCAGTGGGCTTTCTGAGCATGCACCCTGGACACACCACCAGCACAGGAATGAGTCCAGTAAAGGAAAAAAGTTGGGGAGGGAACAGTATTCCTGGCAGAAGGAACTAAAGACCCCAAAGCTCAGCAGTCTTTAAGAATGTGGAACTTTGAGCGCTGTGAAGGCGAGGAAAACAGGTGGCTTTCTTCATTACGGAACTTCCTGGCTGCTTGACTACAGCCTTATCCCCAGAAGACATTTACGGCTGATGAAAGACACCAGGGAAGAGATTCCTGACTTTTCTCCTTGCTGTGCTGTCCGGGCAGTTCCTCCCCCCTCACAAAGTAGAGACGAGTGCAAGTTCAACTTGGTCCCCATACTGTGCAGGAGGAAGCCGTCCCTGAGAATGGAACAGGGGAGTCCCCTTGCCCATGGCCATGTCAGCTCTGCTCTGGAGATCGCAAGGGTTGGGGAGTGGGCAGACAGGATTGCAGGCCAGCTGGCCGGCTCCTGCAGGGGCTTCGCCACCCCTTTCACACTTGGTGAACTTACAACTGCAAGTGCGTTCTCCGTCGCCTCCTGGAGGACAGTTGTCCTGGCAAAAGGGGAAAGAACAATTTGTTAGATATTTGAATTGACTGACTAATTGGTATTCGAATCTCATGCAGTGACCAGTGCACAATTATTCTTCCTGTGCTCAGTGTTTTTTTGTTTGTTTGTTTGTTCTTTTGTTGTGTTGTGTTTTCAGAAAATATGTGCTTCTCTTTCTTCTCCAGTGAGCACCCTTGGCATATCCGGGCAGCGCAGCCCTCTCTCGGGGGACTTCCTGTCTGCAGCCTCCCTGCTTTCCTCCTGGACAAAAGGCAGAGGGGCAAGGGGATGGCACAGGGTCTCTGTGTACCCCATGAGCAATCAGTAAGCGAGGCCCTCCCACCTCCCTGGGTATAATTCTGACCTAAGTGAATGAGGAAATAGCACACAGCCTCTTTTAAAAAAATATAGAATCAGGCTTATTTTGAAAACTTTTGGTAGATATTGAAATATACTCTAGCATTTTCATTGTGGGCAAATACTAAATTTATCAGAGATAAAAGTGAAAGCTTCTGCCCTGCCAGCAATACAATGCACACACAGTGTCCACTGTTGGTGCCATGGAACTGCACTTCTCTGGTGGCCGTTTCCATCTCCCATGGAGTCAGGAACCGTGGCCAGGTTCGGTCAGTGAAAACAAGCTTAGGAAATGAGCACTCTGAGTGTCGGTATTTGGCCTCCTTTTCTAAAAAAAAAAAAGGGGGTGAGACGACTCAAACTCTACTTGTAAAACTGAGGCGCTGGAATCTGGCTGTGAGCCTGTTTGATATTCCTGGGTTTTTGTCTGACATGAGCCACAGTGACATCTCTCTCCTGGGAGGAGAGTGTGGAAAGGCGTAAGACAGTTGGTGTACTGTTTAGACTCAAATCTCAACAAGTGGAGGGGAATAATTTATTTACAAGCTAAGCTAACAAGAAAGACAAAGATACAAGTATGTCTAGAGAAATTCAATTTGAATTTTTAAGTTAAAGTTGGAAAATAAAGACATGAAAGTATTTTTAAACTGGAAGTGAACAGGTTTATTGGAATAGCCAGTCTTTATCATAAATAAAAGACCACCTGATTAAGCCCCACCTACTTAGGTATTTTCAGTTTTCAGACATGAAAACAAAATTTAATAGAACAAATATGAAGTCAGAAAAAAGCAACATGTCATTGCTCATAATTCTTATCAATTGGAAAGCATAGGATTCAAGCCACAGAACAAGAAAAAGCAAAATTCTGAACAGGCCATTAACATGACGTGTAATGCAGAAGTCAGAAAACTCATCCAAGGATTTTATAAATAAACAAAGGAATGTAAATTTTAAAACATTTCGAGCCAACTAAATTAATCAGGATTTACTTTTCACAATTAAAGTGTTAATGAGGGGATTTACTACTCCAGGAATTAAAAATTGATAAATCCTGCTTGCAGGACAATTGCATGATATACGTGCAATTGCTTTTAAAAGTTAAACTTTCCAGACTGTACTACTTAAAAGCCACAAATGCCACAAAAGATATATATCACATAGATACATTTATGGCAGTAGTTGCTTTTAATAACCAAAAAAGTAAGAGTGACATGCAGGGCATGATTACCAGTATGTGGTAGGGCTAATGTGAATTTTTAATTCTCTCTTGAAGAAAAAATTGTCTGTTAATTTCTAGCCTTAGAAGCATGCTGTACCTTCTTAGGAGCGTTACTGAAATCTTTTCCCAGTGCTGCATGTGACAGGGGGCTGGGATGACTGGGTCGGCCCTGCAGAAAGGAATTTTTCATCACTGCCATTGCTGATGTGAATCAGAAGCAAACAGCCTTCAGTTTGACTTTTTATTGTTTTTAAATCATTGTCTACACAAGGAGAAGCCAAGTGATTTGTCCCTTCTTGTCATTCCCCCTTCCTAAAACTGGCTGTGGCTACTGAAAATCCTGGGCAGATGGGAGGAGGGGCCTGCGTTTGGTGTGAGCATCAAGAAAATCAGAATCACCTGAAGCCTCAGCCTGTGCTGATTTCTACAGTAACCGTCATCATAGCGTCATGACTGTAGACACCGAAGTGACTTCTTTCTGGCTTCCTGTGGTGACCATACTCCAGGGGCTATAGCTGCCCTCACTGTGTAGGCAAGGCTCATCCTCTCCCATGTCACGTGCGTTGTCCCCACAGGGCCGTGCGAGGGTCCTCTGCCTCAGCTTTGCAAGCAGAGGCCTGCTGATGCCAGAGGTATAACTCTTTGTTTCCATGCCCGAGGAACTCTGAGTGAGATGCCATCAAATATGAATGGAAAATCCCACAGGCACCCCATAAATTTATTATAAAGCACTGGATTTTTGAAATAACAAAAATAAGTTATGAAATTTGAGGAAAATGTAAAAAAAATAGCAATGTGTGTCTCTTCAGGATTCTGGGGGGCTACTGTGACCCTGAAGAGACACCATTGCTATTTTTTAATATTACTCAAATTTGTACACAAAGCAGTGCCTACATTTAGCATGGCTTTCAGTTCACGAGAGCTGAACAATCTCTCCCTACTTACCATGGCAGCTGCTGCCAACAGACAGCAGGACACAGAGCCTTTCTCAGAGCCCAGTGTTGCGTCCAGGTTTGCTCCAAGTACAAATCCTTCAGGGGCCCAGGAACTAGCCAGTTCTCCACCTCTGGAAGCAGGTAACATTTATATCTCATCAGTGTAAAAGAGCCCCACCTCATACTCGTTGATTTGGAACTCGATCAGAAAAACCAGGACTGAGTCTTGTGAGAATAAAAACCCTCTGCGTCTATACCCATTTTAGGCTAACCCGGTCTTTACCTTTGCTCTGGCTTCACCTTAGCATTTTGTCCTGTAGTCTCCTGAACAGTGGTTTAACATGCTCATGACAGGGCTGTCACAGGTACGTCTCTTTGCCTGGCAGCTCTGAACCACCAGTGGTACATGCATGCCTATCCCATCAGATGGTACAGGATGGTCCCATGGGATGGTACAAGCTACCTATGGGTGTACCACAAGTAGTTCAAGCCAGCTGGAATATACTAATGCATTAATAACTGCAGGTGCTGGTCCTAGAACTTGGGCTCTGCGGGTGTTGCATAGGGTGTGGATCAAAGGCAACAAGTGACGGTCCCATAGTCAGTATCTTGTGAAAACAGGATTCAGCATGGTACCCAGAAAGCACCCCACCTCGTGAAATGCACAGGGAACAGGAGCTGTTTAGACTGCCAGAGGCACATGTGGCTGTGTCAGGGGGTGGGAGGAGAAGAGGAGAGACAGCAAGGAAGGACATGAAGCTAAAAGAAAAACGAGAAAATGCCAGCTTCTTCCTGTTCCTTAGCTTGCAGAATTAGGAAGTCATTCTCTGATGCAAGCCAGCAGTTTGAGGGGATTTCCCCTTTTTTCTTTTAGTTTAATGCCCTAGTTTTTCTGGAATGTCCTTTTTTCCATAAGGCAGCCTGGGTGGGAAGAAAGTGGCACTCCTGGCAATGAATCAATCCAGTAGTCGAAGGAGACACTGTACCTTGAGTATCACTGGGAAGAAAAGGCAGTGGAAAGTTGACACCGCCACCTATGGCATTGTGTTACTGTCGCTGGTAAACTGTATACAATGCTGAGCTACAGTGAGGCTTGGAGTTTCAGCGTAATATATAATAATAATAGGACTGCCGTCAGTGTTCAAGTGATGCGAGAATTCTTTGCATCTGTGGCTTGTCTGGGGCGTGGTGGCGGTGCAGTGGCTGGGAACCGTGTCTGGGGCTGATCCGCTGGGTGATGGATGCTGCAGCCATAGCCTCGCTCTCCCCCTGTCCTTAGTCGCTTTTGCTTCATTAGCTGAAAGCAAAATCCAGAAAGTTTACTCCCTTCATCCGTCTACGTTTTATATAGCTGTATTTAAAGCACTGTTCTGCAAGTGACATGAAGGGTGTGAGACTGGTGTGGGGACACCTGAAAAGCCAGGAGGAAGCTGAGCCCACTGACAGGCTCCCAGTGCCTGAGAGCAAAGCTGTGGGACTTTAGTAGCATTGCCATCCGGGGAATGACTTGTTTTCTTGGCTCTGTTACCTTGGAAACTGAGGCACAGATTTCATTTGTGTAAACAGAGGAATAGAATCAGTTGTCCTCTTCCGGTAAGGATGGTTTGGAATGCTTAGATCATGTATCAGCAACTTTCTAAGTGCAAGTTAAGAAGTCAAGATATTTGTAGGGGAAAATAAAGTCACGCATGGCTTCAGGACAAGAACACATTCCGCTGCGTCCTGAGGCAGTTCCACGCTCCCTTCTCTGGAACATAACAAATTCCAGGATCCTCCCACCAGCAAATGAAGTTATGGACCTAAAATGGATCATGGTTGACAAAATTGTGATTTAAAATAAAGACTTAAGTGGGGGCATAAATATTTCTCTCCATAAAGCAAATGATTACGTAAACACAATATAGCTGTATCTGCTTCCCAGAGCACTGAAATCTACTCCGGCAACAGCCTCAGCTGCTGAGAAAATACCACTGATGCGTGCTCACAGGCAGAGGCAGAATCCCTTGTATATTTTATGTAAAGGAGACAGAAACTCTTCTCCACGCAGGCTCTTCTAGCTTAACTTTTTGTACTATGAAAATTGAAATACATGCAAGGAGAAGCAACAGCGAAAGGAACTGCCTCCTACCCACATCCAGATGGGACACTGAGCTACAATGTATTGTGCCTGTGCCATGTATCCCTTTCCGCCTGGGCTACAGCATTTTAAAGCAAATCCTAACATTGTATCCTTCCATCCCTCCCTATCTTAGTATGTATCCTGCTTGACAGGAATGCGTGTCCTCCCTTATTTCACTCTCAAGCCCCCTCAGACAGGCTTTGTGATTGTTTTGTTTCCTCCTGGACCTGCTATGTTGCAGAAATTCCTTTTACTTTCTGCCCTACCCCTGAGACCTGCCAGTGTGGCCTATCAGTCAAGAAATGCTGCTGTCTCGTTAGATTTAAGAATGATCCAAAACTCACATAAATAATAATAATCAACCAAGAATGGGAATGTGGGAGTTTAGAAGTATAAAATAGCTATTTTTAAAATAAAGTCTAAAAATTAATTTGGCAAACAAGATTTTGCCAAACTGCTGTTCCCTGTTGGTCCCAGTGTAATTGAATGGCAGCGACATCCTGACTTTTATTGAAAATCACTTTAAATAGAATGGAAATTGTTAAACGAAGTTAAGCTCCGAGTTGTTAGGATATAACAACTATAATAATAATCCTGAGTACTGAAATCATTGTTTTCAAAATAGCTTCCTCAACCTCAGAAAAGGGAGAGCGAAGCTCTTCTGAATTGGCCTGTCCGCCACATCACCCAAACCCTGCATCTTGCAATAGCCCACAGTTAAGTGGAAATTTTTCTGCAGGTCCTTTATTATCCCAGAGCCAATATGAGATTAGCTTTACAAGGTAGGTTATAACCTTTACAGTTTCCGTGTTGGGGATCTGTTAACAAGATCATAAAGAACTTTCTAACAGATGAAGCACACATGCCCTGTGTTCAGCTCTGGTAACCACCAAATCAATGTTATCAGAAGTGCTGAACGGTGCCATGTTAACTTTCCTATTGATTGCTTGGCCTCTGCTTTGGGCCCTGGGGTCAGTGTGTGTTCTCTCCGTCTCCCTCTTTGTGTGGAGCCTTGTGCACACCTCTCCTTACACGTCCACTGTGGTCAGCACTTTTCCTATGACCTCCGCACCTCGTGAGTTTACAGAGGTTCTGGTGGTCACAAGTAGAAGACCAGATGCCTCGTTTTGGAGGGCTGTCTCCATTCATTTATTTATTGACTCATTCAGTAACTTATTTTAAGCTTCCAATTATTTTTTTGAGCTCTCTGTTCCAGACTCTATTCTAAGAATCACAAGTACAGCCATAAACCCAAAGACAGTAAGTCCCTACTCAAGTGCTAACATTGCTGGGAAGACAGGCCCCAGCCCTAGAGGAGTATGTCAGGAGGGAAGAGGTCCTGTGAAAACAAACCGACGTGGGGAACCGAGCAGAAAGCACAATTCTGGAAGAGAGAAGCGGGAGATCTCATGGGAGCTGACTGCTGAGCAGAGATCTGAGTGGCTGTGAGGAAGGCCCGGGAAGCTCTGCAGGAGAATCTAACCGGAGGGACTGAGAAGCAGAAGGAAGTGGAAGCCTTGGTGACTGGCGCGTGTTAGAGAAGACTCAGAAGGCTGGCGGGGAAGAGAGGGGAGGCCCAGCCAGCTGGTGGTGACGGAACCCGGACCGGGATAGGAGTCGCGGCAGGGGACCCACAAGGCCTGTTCTGTTGATGACACGGGCTCTCTCGCTCCCAGAGGCTTCTGAATGATGCTAACGGGGTTTCCGTGGCCCCGTCTGCCAAATGTGGTTCTGGGAGGTTGAACACATACAGGCCTCAGAGCCTACACAACCTTAGCCTGCTGTCTGCTCTAACCCTGTTGCCTGGCTGACTTGGAGCTAGGCCCTAAATGCCCCTGAATTCGCATTTTTTATTCTTTTTGAAGGAGAGGAACAATTCCTCAGGACTCTTCCAGGTCTTGCATTGGTGATTCTAAGGTGTACACAAGAATTCTTTCTAAAAACTCCTGTAGCTGAAAGCCTCGAGGCCACAGTGATATGTGTGAGCTCAAAGTTTCCCTCTCTCTTCTGTGGTAATCAGGTCCACAGAAGCTTCCGGGGAAGCCCCTAGTCATGGGCCAGTTCAGTACAACCTGGAAGGATGCAGTGGGGGAATTAGCCTTTCTAGCTCCCTATCATTTCTTTGGGTTTGGAGCCTTTGCTGTCTTGTCTACTTCTTCAGAAAGTAACACACAGAGATCATTGTAAACTTGAGTCACCCTGTGGTGCTATAGGGCACCAGACGCCTATTCCGTGGCACTAGGTCCTGGGATTTCCCAGGGGAGATGGCAAGAAGGGCTCCTTCTTGCCTCTAGTGATCTGCGACCAGTTCTGGAGGCTGCAGTTGCCACGGCCTCGGTCAGCTTATTGCTGGTATGTGGTGACCCTGCACCCGTCTGCCTTATAATCACTGGCATAAGCAAACTTCCATCTGGTAGCAAGTGGATGTTTGTTTTCGCAGGAGTCCGAAAGGCATGTGCCGTCACCGTCTATGTGTCTCTCTGTATTCTAGAGCATTACATACAGCACACTGTGCTCCGTAAGGCTGCTGTCCAGACCATTCCCAACATGCTGACAATTACTGTCAATCAGATTTACATCACCACTGGCCCGCTTGAAAGTAGCCGGCTCAGCCATCACACTTTACTTCCGCCTTCCCATGTAGCTCGAAAGTATGCTGCAATTAGTAGTTGCCATGGGAAACCAGGTCTCTTAATGGTCACAAAGAGATGTTTTGCAATAATAAAAACCAGTATCGAGTCAACATTACCATTTCTTATTTCATTCTATCTTCACAGTAGCCCTGTGAAGTAGATATTTCAATATTATCTTTTCTTCCTCATTATTAAAATTACCTTTGTATGGTTTCATTATATAAATTTTAGAAAATACAGTGAAAGAAATGAAAAATTATCTGTAATTCCTTCACCCAGAGATAGCCACTCTCATTAGTTTATTGCGTATACTTTCAGGGTTTTTTTTCCCCCTGTCTGTATGTGTTATTTTTTGACAGATTTGTAGTATGCTATACCTTGGGGCTTGGGAATTTTTTTTTGTTTGTCATAGTATAATTAGAGATTCTCAGAGATTCATTTTTCATTCTTTTAGTGGTAGTAAAGTGTTCCACTTCATAGACATACCATGTTTTACCTAAGCCATCTTCTCTTTGGGGATTTGTATGGTTACCAAGGGTGTCTTGCTGAAATAAACAATGTTATGATAAGGACCTTTCTGTATATCCATGATGAGTTCCTGTGGTGTGTTTTTAGAATGAAAGAAGAAATTATTTTCCTCTCCTTGTAGAGGTGAGAAAACTGAGTCCTGGTGAAATTGTCTGGCCCCAACACACATATGTGTGGCACGTGGCAGAGCTAGGAACAGAATTCAGAGTTTGCTGACTGTAAATCTCCAAAGGGAAAACAGTTGGTGCATTGATTCTAACAAGGACCAAGGTCTTGGTGAAATCCAGCAATGCAAGGGGACTGCCTTGAGGACTTTTCCTAGGTTATTACCCAGCAATTGGCAATCCAGACGCAGTGCCTAAAATTCCGTGCCCAGAGCAGAGGTTGCAAACATTGACGACTGAGATCTGTTGACTGATGTCCTCTTCAGTTTTTCTATCTTTCTTCTTCACAATGGTAATAATGTTGATTTTCTTTAAAAAAATTCTTTATGTCCCCTTGGTACCTAATATATTCTAGAATAACTGAAGTCACCTCTCTACTTCTCAGTTTTTCTTCATTTCACTGGATTTTACCCTTCACCTATTTTGACAGCAGAACTCATTTCCTTCAAATTTAGAATGAGTTCCCATTATTTCTACTTTGGCAGGCTCCTTCTCTTTCCTTGGTGATCTGAGGACATGAGTGCACTCACGCCATGCTTTCCTCCTCCACCCTAACTTGGGGTGTCTGTGCTGCCTCCATTGATAGCAGACTGGACTGGTGCGGCTGCAGATCAGTAAACATTTCTTCTGCCTTTCCCTGCCTTGACTCAGTATATGAGGTGTGCGGGATGAGCTATATCCGAGGTATGACTAGACTGCCTATGTAGTCGCATAACACATGCAGAATATCCATAGTGTCTGACTTGCTTTGAGGTCCATGACTCCGTAATTTTCGGGTTGTCCTTATCCAACCAGTTCTGGCAGCTTTGACTTTGGGAATTGCAACTACAGCCATGTGTTTATAGCATCCAGGTGAGTCACCTATAGATCCTTCAAGTCAGTACCTGTCCCGATGAGTGCCACACATACACAGATTCAACAGATTTTAGAGGTCCATAAAGTAAAGCCTTTCATATAAAACCAGGGCAAAAGCTGCTGGCTTTCCCTTGACTTGATTTTATTCACTTAACAGACACAACTACTCAGTTTCAGCAGAGTGCACTGGATGCAACAGTAGTTATCGGTCCACACCCTGCCCAAAGCCCCGAGATCAAATTTAAACCAACCACGTAATAGCAAACGGGTAGCTCCGTTCTTGATACCCAGACTCCAGAAAAGGAAATAATTTTGGAAGAATAAGGATTCTTACGATTCTTACTGTGCGTTCGCATTAAGCACGCATCTGGCAGCAGCTGGAGACATTACCCTCCTTAGGCGTGGGCTTTTCGTAACATATTGAATAATAACCTTGGGGAGTGGAGATGACTGTTTTCCAAATAAGTTTCATCTTAAGATTTCTTCCTCAGATAGTTGGATGGGCTCTTTGTACTACTTGTTCTGGGCGACCTGGGACAAGGCTTTGTCCTTGGAACTGTTTCGTTAAAGATAAAGGGATGTCTTAAAAGAAGGCACCTCTGCTCTCCTTGTCCAAAATTAAAAGGTATTTCCAGGCACAAGTGTCAGGAAATATGACCTACAGATAGAGAGCAAGCACTCAAAATTTTTAATTCAAGAAACAGCAAAAGCTTTTCTTCTCACTCATCCACCCATAACCATTTTTTTAAACTCAAAAGAAATATTTTTTCATGATATAAAAAGCACCTTGGTTGGGAAAAGAGTTGAACTATGCTTATGGAAACAGCTCACCTAGGCTCAACTATAACATAAAAGAAACCTCGCTTTCACACATTATTAATGTTCATAATTAGTATTCCTAAATGATTTTTAAAGGCTTTTATGCAATTACAAAATATTTGATTGTTGTCACATTGCTAATGCTTCAATGCCTACTGCATGTTGTCCTTGGTCCCTGAACCCTGGCACATAATTTATTTCTCTTTTGAGTGACCTCTAAGCATTAGTGTCCATTAAGAATTTTTGAAACAAAGTCCAGAGATTACTTGGAGCACTTTCAGTAATATGTACTGATTATCATTAATAGTTCTTTTGTCCTAGACAAGGACGATGTTTTGTAACAGCATTTTGTTTGGCCGGGCTGCTGGGGCAGTCCCCCAGATCCGCCTCCTGCTCGGATTTTCTCCTTGATTCTGTGTGAATGGGTCGAGCTTGCAGGACACCTCAGATGGAGGAGAAGGCTGCGTGGGGCCGGCACAAAGTGCTGGTAGCATTTTATTTGTGAAACAATCGCTCTCCACTCAAACACACACACACACACACACACACACACACACAATATTGGGTCTTACTTTTTAGCTAGTATTTATTAGCAGCTACATATAAATTGTTGTTTTGACTTTTAGCAAGGAGGAGACTGTGACCTCTGCTGCAGGCCTGCTGGTATTAGGGCAGGGATGAGGTTCCGTGTTTCAGGGTTCCTTTAAAAGATCCTTACCCAAGCTCCCAAGCACCAGCTCCCTGGATCATCTGCCTGTTTCACAATAGTTGCTCGTGAGCGTGTTCCTCTCTGCCAAAGGCACGGCTTTCTGTTACCTGGTGCAAAGTATTCACAAGTGTGAGCAGTTAGAAACCGTTTCAGTGGGAAAGGAGCATGATGCCCTTTGCCCCAGGTAAATCATCTTAAATCTTACCAGAAACCTGGTTACTGGTCCTTTCTGGCTCTCCTGCCCTCCCTCCCTCCTTCCTTCTTTCTTTATGACATGTTGCTGGGATGGAGCACAGGCCTTGAGCATGCTAGGCAAGTGCTCTGTCACAGAGCCAATTCTACCACCCTCCCTCTCCCTGTTTCATGGCTAGGACACAGAGGTCAGGCATTTTCCTAAGACCTCAGAGCTTCAGTAACAGGCATGTTATAGAATTTGAGCATCTGTGGGGAGGGAGAATAAATCTCAGGAAGGCCTTCAGATTTCCAACCCTCCTTTTCTAGGAACTAAACAAACTGTCAATGTACAGGGTGAGTATAGTATCATAAGTGAGGCAACAAAGGATAAAGTTCATCAACCTGGCATCTCTCTCTCTCCCTTCGTCCCTCCTTCCCCCTCCTCCTTCTTCCCTCTCTCTGTCCCTCTTCCTACCTTCCTGCCACATTTACCTGAAGTGGGAGAATATTGACATATTTTGGGGGAAAAGAGAACAACTTCACTCCATTTTTAAGTATTCTTTGTTTTCATTTGTTAGTTTGCTTTGTGATGAGCATAGAATTCATCCTTGCTTATTATGTTAGCTCAGCTCAACCTTTCTTATCTCATTACAAAATGGCAAGAAATGGCACAGGCTGAATTCTGGCAGGGTAGCAAGGGACATGTTTGTAGCTGGAGACTTGTCCAGAATTCAAGGCCTCTGGAAATGCTAGGTTAGTAATTGCCTCATCTGGAGAGGAAGGTAGATACCATCTCATAAAAAAAAGTAAAAAAAAAAAAAAAAAAGTTAAAATTAACTTGGAAACCAGACACTTGCCTAGACACCAAGAGACAATAAGACGTCCATCGAGGAAGGTAATTGGTCCAAGATTTGGCACTGACTGGAAATATCAGATTACATTCCTAAAGTGCCCTGCTCTGGATGGCTATAACTCTGAAACTTTTCCCTGCTGATAAGCATGACAGTGACAAATTTGTGGTATTTTCATGACATTTCCTTTGCTTTCCTTTGAAGCCTGGTTGGCTGAGCTGAATCAGGCAATCTTGCTGTATTAGAAGCCCTACTTTGCTCCAGGTAGAGTGTTTGTGGGGCTTTTTTCTTGTTGTTTTGGAAATTTTAATTGGCAATTTAAAACTATTATCACTCTTAAGCATGGCCTGGAAGTGCCCCAGGGATGTGCATGTATGTGTGTGTGTGTGTGTGTGTGTGTGTGTGTGTGTGTGTTATCCATATCTGTGAAAACTACAAGGAGTCTGGCAACTCCATCAAAAGGTATCTTTTCTTTAGCCTAGATGATTTTAAAAGATCCGCCCAAGAAGTACATCTCTTACTTAATCTATTACGAGTTCATACAGTGAGAGAGGGATGCGGCAGTGTGTCACTCAGAAAGGGGTGTCCGTCTGATGCTGAGAGGCTGGATCGGGAGCCATGAATGAGTGAACTGGTGGGGAAACAACGAATCCAGATGATTCAACTACTCTACTCCACAGATGAGAAAACCAACGGCTAGAGAAGCCGAATGATTTGCCCACATCATCCACTGAGTTCATGCTGGGCTCCGGGAGAGTTTTGTGTATGGAAGCTTGGTTTTCTTGTCCCTCACCACAACATGACGAAAGCCCTCTCTCTGTAGACAGCACTGCTCCACCCCCTCGCCTCTTTTGTGAGTCTCTGGGGAAGGATCTTGGTGTTCTTTCCGGTCATTCAGAAGTGAGTCAAACTCTTCTTCGCAATAGTCAGACTGAGTTTGAATCCTTCAGTGGAGGTGGTCATTGTCCTTCAGCTATTGGTCAGTGGCCCCTGGCAGTGTCTTTCCTCACCATCCCAAGTGCAGCACCCAGACAGCATTCAGAGCGTGGAGCAGAGCACACTTCCTGGAAGAACATGGCTCCTGGCCTGGCACTTTCGTCCTTCATATATTCAAGGACCTTCTGTAGGCAGAGCGCTGGATCTAAAAACACAGTCATGGGCCCTATGTCAGCGTAAGATCCAGAGAGCTGTGTGAGGTTATGGGATGGTTTACAGTAACACATGATAGTTGAGTTTCTCAAAATCCCAGTGGGTCCATTATTCAACCCTGACCAAAGGGAATAATTAACATTTATATCACAGTTTCTGGTTTGTAAACCACACATTTCACTTTAATTTTCCTTTTGAGTAGTAGGGTAATTATATATAATTTTGTTATATTTTTCACTCAATAACCTATAATGTTAAAATCTTACATAGTCATGATATAAAAAGGAAAATAAAGACATTAATTTTGGTATAAGACTATCACCTAACCTATAGAGTTTATGCAGATTTCCTGTTTTCACTAATAGATTTTTAAAGTTTTTTTCAAATTTACATATATATTAATTATACATATTAATAGGAATCATTGTGATTCTTCATACATACATACAGCATGTATTGATCATATATAGATATATATCTTTCACCCCTGCTACCCCATCCATTGGCACTCTTCCCAGAGCCTAGTAATTTTCAGTTTTACTTTCCGTACCTGAGAGAAAATTTACAGTACTTGTCCTTGTGTATCTGGTTTACTTTTCTTAGCATCATGTACATGAGTTCCATCCATTTTGCTGCAAATGACAGAATTTCATTTTTCTTTGTGGTTGAATAATACTCCATTGTGTATATTTACCGTGTTTTCTTCATCCATTTATCGCTGATGGGTACCTAGGTTGAATTTTGTATCTTCTCTATGTGAAAGCTCCATAATAAATATGGGCACACATGTGTCTCTTCCATGTACTGATTTGACTGCCTTTGAACATACATCTAGGAGTGGAACCATTGAATTACATGGCAGTTCTACTTTAGCTGTTGGAGGAACCTCCATACTGTTTTCCATGGCAGTGGCATCAATTTACATTCCCTCCAACAGTGTAAAAGAGATCCTTTTTTCTTCACAATATTTATTTATTCATTTACTTTCATCATAGACATTTCTAATTTGGGTGAGATGGTTTCTCACCAAAATTTCATTTGTGTTTGCCCAATGGTTAATTGCATTGAGTATTTTTTTAGGGTGATTATAAATAATTTTAAAAACCAAGAAATTCAGGCCCAGAGAAGCTAGTAACTTGCCCAAGGTCTCTCTGAGGTGGAAAAGTGAACAGGCTAAGATAACATGCTCAGGTGAGCTTGCCTCCAAATCAAGTTCCCATCAGAGCTGCCCAGAAGAGATTCATCATTTTGTGCTCCTGAGTAGAATTAGGGCTATTTCCCTCCTTAATATTTGTGATGATTTGTCTTCAGGAAATTTGATTCTCCCAAGAAATCATTTGCAGCAGCAGCTGCTGCTGCTGCTGCTGCTGGGAGAGTTAGGTTTAGATAAGGTATTTTTCTGAGCGTCTTCCCTCTTCCACTTAGGGAGAAAATTTGGGAAAGGATAACTGCTGTGACCTGGTTGAGGCTGAGCTCTATTCTTGGTGAGAAAGACAGGAAATCTTGGAACCTCTGGAAAAATGAGAGAGAGAAAGGGGAAGACTCATAGCCTATGAGAAGGCAAAAAATAGCTTTGGGTAGCAAGAAGAACACACAGCCAGCTGTGAGGGAAGGCACTGAGGTTCAAGGTTAGGTAATTCAGGATTCCTGGTAGGATGTTCTCTTTCTTGTAGAATATTCTGGAATATTCTCAATTCAATATGTCTCCTAGTTAGAGAGGCTGTGTTGTCTATGTGTTTGCATCCATATCTGTTTTAGTACATCTTTAACCTAAGCCTAGATGAGGTCAGAGATGGGGCCACCTAGGTTTAAATTATTTACAGAGCGGGCTCTTGAGAGGTTTGCTCATGAAAGTAGATCCTTTCTTGAATATTTACACTTTTGAGAGGTACTATTGATGCCAGGGTTTTAAAGATTTGCCATGGGCACTTTTGTAATCCAAAGTTAACTTTACAGAGAAATGTTTATTATGTTCATTAAACCTCCCTGAGCCTTGGCTTACCTATCTGAGAAATAAAAAGGATGTTTTCTGCTTGGGTGTGTATATGTGGTGTGTGTATGTGTGTACATGTATGTGTGTACCTGTATCTGTACTTTTATAGGTTTGTTTACCATAAAGTACTACAGTTTATGTAGACAAAAGAGAAACAGAGTCTAGCTGTGAGTGTGATCAAGAGTGTTTGTCAAGGAAAAAAAAAAACGGGAATTCTAAAAAATTTCTGAGTTATGCCATTAAATTTATCTTTCGTGTGCATTGTTTTTGTTTGTTGACTTTTTCTGGGAAAATAAAATTTCTGTCTCAAAATGACTACTAAGTAAAAATAAACAAATATACACACATTCATAGCTTCAAAATAGGAATTGCAGTGCACTTTTTAAAAATACTGCTTTTATAACAAGGATCTATGTTTAAACTTTTCTCCAATTTTGCTAGAAAGGTATATTAATTTATTAGTGTGTCTTCACTGTATGAAACAAATATAATTTACATCATATTTGTGTAAGTTAGGGCTCCATGATAAAATATGAGATGCCCTGTAAAATTTGAATTTAAGATAAACAATACATTAGTATCTGAAATTCAGTTTTAATTGGGCAGCTCTTCAAACCATCCACAAAATCAGGCAACCCCAATATAAGCATAGCCTCGAGTTGCTTATATTGGCCTTTGACAATTTCATAAAACTATTGGACTGACAGTTCGCACTATTTCTGCCCAAGGCCTTCTCCTGAAGATAAATATGCAAAGTTTTAGCTCCATGCCTACTACTGTGACCTCCAACGTCAGGCAGCTTTATTGGAAAGAGTTTCAAAATCTATTATCAGTGTAATCGTCATGAAAATATTTGATGAGAACACCGCATCACACTGTATAATACATTTAAGTAGAAAAGTCAAAGCAGTAGTATTTTCATAAGGCCCCTGGATGTCAGGAGAAAATAGTTCCACACTCAGCGAATATAGATAGATCTGTTTGGGACTGTGTTAAATCCAATTGTGTGGTGGTTTTGAATAATCAAGAGTGACAGTCTAAGCACTTTCTCTCCAAAGTGATTTTACAGAAAGCACCATTTCTTAAGGAAAGTACACCCTGAGCTCCCACAATGCTGAAAGCGCACTAATGTATCAATTTATTGAGATTGGTGTCAGGAGCTGCGGTTGCAAATTGTATTCAGATTTTAAATTGTACTCACTGCTGCTATTGGGGGACATAGCTTTCCCATACTAAAGCTTCCTTCCAAAATATTCTTAGTTTCCCTGTGACAGCGCCTTCAAAACTCTTTGCAGAAAGTTCTAAGTCTGCTTTGCAAAGCCAACTCAAACATAATGAAAAACAATATACTTTTCCTCAATAAAAAGGAGGGAAAAAAAGAATTTGAGTCGGGCTATGTAATTTCAGCTTCCCTAAATAAGGCCTTTGGAAAATTGTGAGGGGAACGAGTGTGTGATTTTGGTCTTGGACCACAACTTTGGAACTAATCTTTTTTTCTTAATGTCTACCATGGATTTTCATAACAGATTTCTTCCCTGGACAACATGTTCCATAGTTCAGTAATAGGTCTCAAGCCAGTGCCAAATGTTTCATCAACTTCTGCTTTCTAAAAGAGGGTTAAATAGTTCTCTTAATAACTTGAAAGAAAAAAAAAAAACCTTTTCAAGGTTCACCACAGTTCGTAGTCACAAGCTAAATGTTTTCAACAGTCTGATTACTTTGGACCTCTTTAGTCTGGGGAATATCTCCCAAGAAGAACGAAGCATAAAATGAGTTGCGAATGTGGCATTACTGAACTGGAGGTGGTAGGGCTTGCGTTGGAGCATACGTGCCTGCCGTCTCAGTCAGCCCTCAGGGGCCAACTACCGCTGAGCGACCCTTGTCACCTGTCATCTGTCAATCAGCCTGGAAACATCAAGCGTGCTGACTCATGAATCCTCTGCCTTTTCATGCTGTTCTATTTCATGCATTTTGGTGCCATTTACCAAGGGGTCCCAGTCGTCCCCCTCCCAGCCTGTATGCATACAGATACTCGTGTACGTTTTGTGACTATGTTTTCTTTTGTCGTTAAAAGTTATGCTTCACCCGAGAAGGGTCCTTTTCATTACAAAGCTAACGCAGACTCAATGGCTGTGCCATATTAATTGCTCCGTTGCTGCACTGGCTCTTGTCTTAGGTTGGCATTGCTCTTTTGTGCCTCAAACCTTTCCCACTCTGCCTATAAATGTGATTATCTACCCTACTTACAATGAAGAAACGAGAGGCTTCTCTCAGCCTGTTTCACTCTGTTTCA
Organism: Dinomys branickii; assembly: GCA_004027595.1. Lineage (NCBI taxonomy): Eukaryota > Metazoa > Chordata > Mammalia > Rodentia > Dinomyidae > Dinomys > Dinomys branickii. The sequence goes on along the minus strand of PVLD010000275.1, from coordinate 140,208 downwards.
TTACTGTCTGCTGTTTCTTGTTTGCCACGGAACCTCTCCCACCAGGGGGTGATGCTCATATCCTGTCACTCACAGTTGTGTGTAGCTCCGGGTCAGTCTAGGGTCCCTACCACGCAAAACTGTAACTAATCTCACCTCTCCTTCCCCATCCGAGCGTGATGTATTCCCGAGCACATTCTGAATGATGTTGTTCGTTCCCAGGAGCACACACAGGACGTTTTCTTACCGTGCTTTGTTTCTTCCCTTACAGGTATCTCAGTGACGAAGAAGACGCATACATGTAAGTAAGCCTTCTTTCTTCTTTTTGTCCAAAGTTTTCTGAAGAGTTGGAATTCGCATATGTCTGGCTGCTGTGACCCTTTGGGTATAAGCTAATGTTTCAGCTGTGATCCATGATCAACCAAGGTCTTATTTTCAACCTATACTGGGCAGAAGTGGCCCATCTCCACCTGTTTGTACTGAGTGTATGTTGAAGAGAGGCCAGACATAGTCTGAAGAGTTCCAGTGTCCCAGGTCATCTGGCCAGAAGGATCAAGTACTCGCTGATCACCCTTCCTCTAGATCCTTCCTAGGAGCATTGGTATGTTTCCAGGAAACATTACCTTGATTTCTTTTTAGCTTTGTTCACCTTTTGCTCAACAGTAGTTCAGAGATTAGGCTGTTTTGCAAGGATGTCTGTGGAGCAGAGATACCGACTAGGACTATGGGTGCTGTCATTGGACCCTGGGCCTGGCTTACGAGGGCCGCGGGAGACGGAATCAGTAGTTGGAGGTGAAAATGTGTACCGGATTTCTGCTCTGTGTTCAGCCCACCTCTCAGGCTAAGTTGCTGTGATCACTTCCTTCATTCCAACTGCCCCGTAGGTTTACAAACTCATGTAAGGTGTTGTGGTTTGCAAGCTGAGAGATCATGTTTGACTCTGCCTTGAACCTCAGGAGGAAATAATATATCATGGATGCAGGCAGTCAGCTTTCACTATACTTGACCAGCATATCAGATAGGCTTCGAATTCATGGTGTCATTAGAATTTGATGACTGTTTCAGTACACACACATGTGCTACCACCGTACCTACAAGACGTATCTGGTATCTTTCTTAGGCAAGCAGCGGAGCTAATTTTGGCACAATATTAGGACCAATGAGGATATGTCCCCAAAGTTTTCTTACTTGCATTTGTTACACTTTTTATTCCATGTGAGTCATTTTGGGGGAAAAAAAATCTGTGTAACATCAAAGTAGTTTAGCTCGTGCCTTAGTTGATTCTTGCAATCTGCTCTTGGGTCTGTCTGTCTGTCTATCTGTATCTGTAGAAAACACAATTACCAAAAAAACAAAAACACCCACAAACAAAGAAGGAGTCCAATTCAATAAGAAGCTGCCTTGAGGAGCGCTGAGAAATCTGGCCTCTACTGGACACGAGATCGGGACGGCACCTCTATCCCTCACCGCACAGTTCCAGTCAGCTGTCCCTCCATCAGGGTAGTCTGTGACCCTTAGCTTTTTGGGGGTTGTTTGTCGCTGTTCTTGTTGTTCTTGCTGTTGTTGTCGGTGCATAATTGAGCTCATGATGACTGAGAGATTGACAGTGCAGGAGACTGAAGTCCTCTGTGTATCCGCAGGGCAGGCATGGTACAGAGCGCTCCCTTGCACAGCCTTGCCCATGAGCTCGTCCCTGGCCTGGAGGGACCCACTCTAGAGGTGGTAAGTAATTCAGTCTTTCTGCTAGCTCAGTCCTGGGTCTCTCCCAAACAGGGGCTGATGATTGTGCGTGCCGTGTATAGTGCTTTGGGGTATGGACTCCCGGCCACCTACCTCTATACAGAAAGCTACTGACTATTTACATTCTGACTTGGCTCTTAGATAAATGGACAAAACTACTCCTTCGGCCCCAGTGGACCTGGAGAATATACCTCAGTGAACAAGAAAACAGGAGACAGAAGCCATAGATACCAGCTAGTGTGGAGACAGTCGATCAATTCAAGGGACTGTCAGCCCTAAAAATGACTTCATTGGCCTGTTGCAGAAACATCCTTTGGTTGAGTATAACTCATAGAAGAATTTAGGTAACCGCGTGAGTGTGGTGGCTAGCAAGGAGAAACTGATGTGCCAGTCACAGGCGGTCTCACCAAGTGGGCCTTCCAGCCAAGACTTAGAGAATTTCATCAGCTGTACCTGCTTTAAAATATAATCAAGACATACCTAGTGTGGGCAGATGCTGAGTGTCTTTCTAATCTTGAAGATCAGCCAGAAAAATCTTAGGCATTAAGTACAAACTTAATGTCGAGAGGCTTAAAGTCCCTGTGTATAACTGATAGGCAGAGTGATCAGAAGTCACACTGGTTTTTTTCCATTGACGTTTATACTTTCAGGACTTGGGGGAGAGGGTCACGAATAAAATGGCCCAGCGCTAAGTTGGAAAGGATAGCACCTGCCTAACATAGCTAACATAAAACTTCACTGATGTGGAGAAGAAACTGAGCTGTCCAATTTCCAGGGCTGTGAAAGTCCTCCATGCCACTGAACGTAGAGATTGTTTCTGTCACCCAGCTCGACAGACAGCCCATCATATCTCTGATCTAGCAACTATGCAGGGCCCACAGCTTATGAGGAGGAAGAAAATCAATCAGCTCTTCCTCTAATATCAGTCACCCAAATGACTTCTTCTTTAGCATCTGTCGGATTTTTCTTGAAAACTCAATTGTCCTAACTTGCCTCTAAGACTTTTTTTTAAAGATATTAAACTCCAGCTCCTCTTAAATCATCTTGACATCTGTTCTTCAAGAAGTTTCACTATCAGTGAAGTGTATGAATTTCATTTTTATACTGTCTCAAAATTTCCATTTTTAGCCAGGCTTCTGGAAACTTTGGTCAAGCCTTGACTGCCTAATCGTCAACAGCTGAAGTCACCCCCTATTAGTTATTTCAGTCTGAGTTTCCTAACTGCCCTCGCAAAGAGATTGTTCAACTTACAAATTAATATGTACAGTTGCAGAATATATTATCAGACCAGTGTGCTAGCTCACAGGTGCACCAGTCAGAGGTGCAAGAACTATAAAATGAACCTAAGTAGTTGTGACACTTGGTAATATTTTAGGCCACCTTGCTATCTGGAAAGTACAGGTATGACTCTTCTGGAAGAATGTTTTCAGTTAGTTGACCCAAAACTTCTCATGAGAAGACATCTGATTGCTAGGTTCCAAGGACTCTAGGAACATAGTCTGTGGAAAACTCAGGTTCTCCTGCCTTCCTGAGAAGGGTACCTTTGGTGTTTGTCTCGACTGTGGTTGGCTTTGGGAGATGACCACGCGTTGGAGTTATTGGTATGAGGTAATCCCTCCCAAATTGGTGTAGGAATTCTTCCATTTGTGATGTTTTTCAGTTGTTGATAGGAAATGTGGCTATTGGTTTTGGGGTTGTGAACATAAAAGAGGAGTTTTTACTTGTGGGGTAGCGACATATTAGATCAATTTTGCACTGTGGCACAGAATTTCAATTTAATTTTCACGGTGATTTTCTAGCGTATGGGTTTGGCTGGACACTTGAGAGACTGCTTTTGGCTTTGGTGTTTCACAAGTTTGCTCTGGTTGCTTTCCTGATGAAACAGTACCGTGTCGGTAATGTCTTTTTATTGGAATCAACTGCTGTTTTGGTTTTTATTGTTTGCCAAGGACCACTGGTCACTTGCTTCTGAGTTCTTAATCTAATTCTACTTGGATGGCTCTGGATTTACTAAATATTACAGCAGGATGAATACAGACGTGAAAAACACAGTGGAGCATTCCATCTGTTTCTACCTTCTGTGAACTATGGCGGCGGCGTCGTGGAGTCACAAACTTCAAAGCAAATCAGAAGCTATCTGGAGGTGCTTGTGCTGTCCCCTGAGCCTGAGCCGCCAGATCACTACCACCCCCTCCTGTTCATGAGCTTATCTGTTCCTCAACCTTCCAGCCCATCCCTGCCCTGCCTCTCTCGTTCGTACTCGGAAACCCACAAACGTCTGAAAGGTGTGGCTATCTCAGTGGTACGCAGTTGAGAAAATGTGTCCATTTAATCTCACGTCAATTTATCAATTCCCCCCCTGCAACACCAAAATAAAATATGCCTCTTAACCTTCCAAAATATTGTAATTTTAACTTAAGTAGCTATTAAGTAGAACTCACTACATTTTCAAATATTTGCTCGCAGCAGAGTAACACCTAAAATATAAAAGTACAGCACTGTATTATTTATAAAGAGATTTTAGTTCTCCATCAGGAAAATATGTGAGCACAAATCTGAATACTTCTTTCAGAAGTAGTCTCTTGCATCCATGAGAGTGTTTATTGCAAGCACTTAAAGTGGAATAGGTTAATGTAGTCACTCTTCACCCCCCAGAGACTTGGCTTTGAATTTGACTTGGAGGAAATTAGTTCTGAGGCCTCAACCTCCTCTCCTTAGGCATTTGTTGATACCACAAGGTGAACCCACTGCTTTGTCACAGTTGTTAGCATTTACTCAGGAGAACCGAAAACCGGAATAACCTTATTTTTTCATTTTCTTTTCCTTTCCTTGAGGCTATTCTTTTTTTATTGTAGATTCTTAGCAACCTCCAACTTGAGGCTCTCCCACATAATTTTCCCAGTCCTGGAAAACTCAGGAACCTTTCTGGCCGAAGCTAATGGAAGGTGCTTTGGCGATACAGTTCCTAGGTTGCCATGACAACTCCTGTGACTCACAGTGTGTGATTCATGGCAGGTAGAATTTCAGTGGCTGGCAGGGAGTTTCATTAGGGCAGATCTGAGGAGAAGCCATACAGAAGTTCTTTTGGTAGGCCTTCATCCGTGTCCTGTGCGCTCACTGACGCACCATCGGGGAGACGGGTAACTAACTGGTGCTCACCAAGCAACTGGAAGACTCATTGCTAAGTTTACTAAGGTTTATCCCAGACTCTTAAGCTTGCTACTGCAGGACTACAAGATGAAGAGCTGTCTGCTAAGACGTGCTGTGTCCTGATAGGTTCTTTACTCCCAAGGAGGGAGTAATTTCCCAATTGAGGAAAGGTACCAGCAGGCAGACAGGAAGAGTAGGGGCTCATTGATTACTAATGTCAAGTGTACCGTTCCAGAAGGTGGGGCTCCTACTGGAAACCATCCGAAGATGGAAGCATACTAGAGGGGAAAGACTATGGGAAACCCTCCCCGTGCTTGTGAGCCCAGCATGCTATAGCAGTGAAGTAAAAGGTAAAGAATTAGACCTGGTCCTAAAAACTAGCCTTGCTGTCCACCTCTCCTGATTCTCAGCCAGACTGACACCTATTTAGGACCTTCAAAATTAGCCGGTCTGAGGAAGTAAAACCTCTCCGAAAGTGTCTGGAAACGATTGCCTTGCATAGAAATGGCCTGTGCAGTTGGGGCCAAGCCCTCCTAAGCTTAACAGGATTTCCCTGTCTCATCACATTAAAAATAAACCAACTGCATGTGGCCCTGCCAATCCTTCCAAGGTAGGTTTTCAGAGTCAAAAACCAAGTTCATGGTGAAGATCTATGAATTCCATAGAAATGCCAAATATTTAGCTGAGTGTTTCCATCTGAATATCCAGTCTGTTCAAATTTATTCAGCCAGTATATTCCAGATTCATGAACTGAATTTGGGTAAAAAGGGTTTGTGTTCCATTTCAGAATGTAGGTTCAAAGGGGTATGTAAAGCTAGGGACTTCCTCTGAAATTCTTTATCTCTGCTATGCTGCTGGGTGCTGATGTGTACTTAATAGGTTTATCACATGGTGAATGAGCTCTTAGACATGATATGGTTGTACTTTAAAGCAGGGGCTAGCTGGCCGGAACAGAAGTTTACAGAACTTCTAGTTCAGGGCCGATAGCAATGTGTGACTATTCATCGTTGTGCCAGCAGCAGTGCGAGCTTCCACCAAGAAAATGATATTCCAGGCCTTGTGTTTGCTGCTTAGCGTCACTATTGTGTTTAGTTTTCTCATGCAGCTCCACGTTTCAGATATGAAAACTTATCTGAGAAACCGAATTAGTAATTGAAAGAAATGAAAAAGCTTGTTAACTCACCTAGCTGGCCATGGGCAAAACTAGGACTCAAAAAAGAATGAGTCAGTCCTCAGGTACAGAGAAGACACAGTCCCGGCACCTCCAGTACTGACATCAGCTAGTGATTCCAAATTATAGGTGGAAACTGAGGCCCACAACCCACCATTGCCTAGAATGGGGCGGAGCCAAGATGTAAAGGCAACCCTCAGAGGGGAATTGCTTATAAAATGAAGAACTCCATTCATTAGAGTGGTTTCACCACTCTGAAGGTCAGAAAAAAGCCAGAAGATTTTGAAGACTACACAGTCACTTCTACAGTTGACTGAGGCTTTCTTTTCCCTCTCAACTACCTCAGAAAATCAGCTGAAGAGCTCACTGACTATAGGAAGGGCGAATTATTCTCACTGTGAAAAAATTCTCCCAGAAGAGGTGGTCTCCAGGAAATTACCCACCCTTTCTACTTTAGAATTATCATTACTTTTAAACACGCTAGTGTTCAACAGAAAATTGGTTTCCATGTAATGTTGCTGTTGATACAACGCAACCATGATAAAAACAACTGTTTCAAGTGGTCACTGGCGCTTCTAGGATGCCTGTGTCCCCCACACTAGTGGTAATGTATTTTTCTTACGGCATGAGTTTATTTTCTACTGAAACATAGCTTTTCATTGCTACCATGACACTTATAATAAATTTGTGTGTTATTATCCTTTTATCAAACAACCTGGTAATTCATGTGTAATTTTCACCACCACATATAGCTGGTATGATTTAGGACAAGGTAGCATCCTCCAAACCTAAACCAAAATGAAAACAAAGACCTGAAAGCTAGAAAAATGCCCAGAAATGTGTACCTCTTGTAAAAATATCAAGAGAATTAAACAATGAAGTTTGGAGGATCTGAAAGCTTACTTCCATTTAAGAGTGGGTTTGGATTGGATTTAGGTTTGTATGCAAAGGAATAAAAACATACAAGAAGCAGAGACAAGAAGAGTTTGAAATTTGAAGAGAATGACTGCTGTCTGTTTACTTCTTCAGCTATGCTATAGATTTGAGGCTAACTTCCTTATCAGTTCTGTGGCCTAGAGGTCAGTGTATTTGTAGCCACATGGCCCTTTGGTTTATCACTGATATCCACTGCTGTACATGAGACAGGGCCAAGTTCACACCTCCCAGCTCTCCAGTTCACCTCCGCCTTTGATACCCCAGAGTCCCTCTGGGTGGGAAGCTGCCCACCTGCCCCACCACCGCCGCCACCATGGGACAAACTCTTCTCCCGCAACGGGGTCGTGATAGCTCTTTCTCTACTTGAGTGTGTTGACTGGTTAGGTTTCAACTCTGGCTGCTGACATCTTAGTCAACAACCAAGCGTAATGATTAAGAGGCAAACTGAGGAACAGAAAATGTTTGCCTGCACTAGATGAAGGTTGGGGTTCAGTGGAAGGAGATGAATCCTAAGTATCTGATATTTCATTTTGAAGGAGAGGAGGAGATGAATAGGATGGATAATCCATAATCCCGCAATACCGGGGCCCAAGGAAGGCAAGCAGGAAGCAAACTGCTCCCCGTCCCCGTCCAGCTAGGGCTGGGACCAGGGAGACTCCCTAGCATTTTATTCCTCCTCGCTTCCCTCTGCTGCCTGTGGCCCGGTGTGGGCTAGAAAGTAACTCGCTCCCTTCCCTTGTGTGTGAAGGTGAAGGACAGATCTATTTGAGGAACTTTAGTCAGGGAAGCGTTGTGGGACGAAGCAGGGCTGACTTCCGAGAAGCTGATGTGTTTAGATGGCACATGGGCCAGGCACACAGGAGTCGTCTGCCTTTGATCGGAAAGGGTCTCGAGGGTTGGGTGTGACCAGCAGGTCAGTGGAAGGCTCAGGGGATGAGGGTGTGACCCTGTCCCATTAGAGGAGAGTGTTCCCAAGGAAAAGAGGAGGCAGCAGGAAGACAGCAGGTTTGGACTCTTGCATAACCAATAGGGAGCTGTAGAGTATGTGTGACCAATGCCGTGAGCTATAAACAATGTTTTCATACCATAGTCACTTAGCATTGTAAGAATCAGGTGTTGCTTGCTTCGGTCCCCTCCTCAGAGCCCAGATAAAATTCTTCTCCTTCCACAGAGGTTCTATTCTGGCTCCTCCTGTGGTTGACTGCATGGAAAGAATGCTTACTGAACAGGAATGATCTCGTCCAAAGGGGAAAGGCTGTGCTGACAGAAAGGAAAAAGTGTCTCCTTTTTTCCCTGTTTCCCCCGTTTCGAGATCTAATTGTAAGGCCAGTTCTTGCCATTTCATTAAAATCAGAGGCCTGGAATGAACAGCCAACCTTGAAAAATATATATGCGCTTTGAATTTCATGGCTAATGGTCCTTTTTGCCTGCTTTCATTCCGCTGCTAATTGGCTGGAGGCTCCTGTGATGTGCCGGGAACCTGTCTCTCCAGCCCTTTGAACTCAGCTGCAAATAGCTTTAGAAAGATTCGAACCCCAAATTCCAAATCTTGCTCACCACTGAGGTCCACAGAGTAAACTGCACTACACCAATTATTATGTTTTCATCCCAAAGACTAGGGCAGGGAAGGGGACCACTCCACCCGCTCTCTCTTGGTGGGTCTTTCTTGATTTCCAGAAAAATGGTTTTCTTTTGTTTCACTTTAAGAACATGAAGGTCCAGATGAGGTGGTTTCAACAGCCGCACATTCTGAAAAGTCTTCGGTATAATAAAGTACAGTGAGTTAATTTCTCTGTCTCTCCTGCACTGTGTCTTTCTGTCGACCAAACTGAAAATTCACTTTCTTTTGCCAAGTTGGGGCGCTGGGATAATTGATTGTTTCCAGTCTGTGCTGTTAGTAGACAGAATAACATCAGTGCCTCTGGAGAGCAGGTGAAAACTAAACTCCGTCCCCTGAGGCCAGTGAAATAGCTGTTTGGTCCCTTGTGTGAAACTTACTAATAACTTAACTGGGCAGCCTGTGGGTCCCTGGAGGGTGCTCCACAAGAGTATTCCCTCTCTTTGTTAAAATTGCTTATTAAAAATGATTTTATAATGAAGTTGCCTCAAATAGCAGCTCTTTTCCTGGTCGTCCTTGAAGCCCGTGGTGAAGAATCTCAGAGACAACTGTCTAGGGTTTTCTTCCTTGTTAAAAAACTTCTCTCTTACCACGGTTCCTCTTGATTTTTAAGGAGACAAAGTCTAACTGACACAAGTCCCTCTCCAGGTGATTGTGTCGCTTGAAACGCTGTGGAAGGCATGATTGGCCGTTGAGCTCGTCAGCCAGGCTCAGAAATCAAATTGATCTCCGTGCATGGGGATGTGTGAGTCTGCCTGCAGAGGAGACAAGACAGCCAGGCTTCCCCGGAGAGCTTCAGCCAGCAGCGCTGCCTCCGACAGAGCCCCCGACTCCATCAAAACAGTGATTGCCAATTACGTCGTCGCTTTGGTCCTGGATTCCTTCTATCTGTAAACTAACCATTTTCCTGCCATGGGGGACTGTCACAAAGAGGAATCAAATAATAAAAACTTGATATGACACTCTTGGTTCTCAAAGCACCGTATAAATTCAGTCTTCCGAATATGGGTCGGGAGTTAGGAGGAAAAACCAGGTTTCCGTTGTCCCTCTCATCAGCTTGGCCTTTTGACTTAAAAGGCCTTACATTGAGGGTGCGTTCACACAAAGGGTGACAAAGCCGTTATCATAAGGCTCCCCGACGACGTGGAGGTGTCTGCGTCCCACTTGGTGTCCTGCGGCCACGTATCCTCAGACAGCAAGCCATATAAAGTTGTTAGTGACAGACACAGTTTGAAATATTTTTCCTTCTTTAAGACTTGTCAGGCAGTAAATCTGCAGATGCTGGCGATGTGGCCTGGCACTCCCTTTGCTTTGTAGGGTGAATTCAGCCGAGCACAAAATTCAAAGGCACCACAAAATTCAAAGGCACCACTGTGAATCTTCTAGCGGAGAGATAAGAGTCGTGTCTGGTCGTGCCCAGAATCTCCGTGTGCTTGGGCAGTGCTGGAACTTGCTGTGGGTGACCCTGTGCTGTCTAGACGTGTTCACTGCCTTTTTCACAGGCCCTGTGTGACTGTCTCTGCATAGACCGGAACATCATGTTACAGACCGAAGTATACACAACCAAGTTTGTTGTTGAAATGAGCACGAATGGTCTATATTCTGTTCCCAGGTAAAGCTCCTCTTACATTCAGCGACTCTCACCACCCCCTCTCTCAACCAAGACCCTTGAAAGGAAAAGCAAAGCTGATGGGGTCCTGGAACTCCATGGTCAGCGGGGTCTCCTGACCCCTGTGTTCAGTGGGTTTCCCATGCCTGACCAGTCTCCGCTTCTTGATGTGGCCCTGAGACCCTTGCCGGCGTGTCTGTGTCTCCTCCACGGTCTCCCCACTGCCTGCGCTGTAGGTAGTGGTTGCTGTCCTGGTGCTGAGTTCCCCGAAGACTCTGCCCTGCATCTCCTCTGTCTTACTTTCCTTGAGATGTCTTTCATCAGCTTCGGCCCCTCCCCAGCTAACCTAAGTCCATTGCCACAGCTCCTCTGTCCCCATGGCACAGGGGTAAGTAAGGCCACAGTACAAAACTATTTTCCAAAATACCTATTGCTTATCTAGCTTTGTCCCAGTATGTATTTCTTAATTATTTTTGTATTCCTGGGGCCTAATAGAGTGAGTGCTATCTAATATGTGCTCAATTAACATGTGTGAATTTAAGTGTGCGTGTGTGTATGTGTGTGTGTATGTGTGTGTGTGTGTGTGTGTGTGTGGTCAGATTTCATGGTCAGACATTCTTGTACATTTGAATTTGGAAGAAAAATAATAATAATCTTTTCATAATTAACTGCTAAAATAAAGAAGGGCTGTTTGTTATTTGAAATAGTGAGATTTGAATTCTATTAGACACTGATACCACAACTCAGGGGGCTTCTTGATAGTTGGTAATGTACCTCTGTGTCATAAGTCTGAGTTTTAAGGCCCCTTGCTTTACAATTCCCTTCAGTGGGTTGTCAGATTTAAGTCAGAATCTCATCCAGGGGTTTAAAAATACTTACAAATCTTTCTGAAGATGCAGCACATCCGTGTTATTTTTCTGAGTGACCCCTTAAACATGACTTGTTTTCGTTACCGACACAAGCTTGCTGGGAGGCAAGAGGTCAGGTCTGTGAGTAAACACTGAAGTTAGCACGGGCTTCCATGCAAATGTAAGGAGAAGCTGCCTGCTAGGGGAGAGGAGGTAGGTGCCGACCTCTCCAAGAGTGGAGGGTAGGGCACAGTATCAGGGGAAATAGCCAATGTTTCACCAGTGCGTGGAGGAAAACGTCATTGTAAAATGAAGTAGCTGTTCTGATAGCCCCAGATCAGTTACTAAATTGAAAGGCAGATTCTAGAAAGAAACAACATTTATTTGTTCAAGGTCAGAACACAGGACCTTCCTGTTTATCTGCTCCGGCATGTAAGTGTGCTTCCTTAGTTTGCCAGGGACCAGGGACTTCAAAACTATTGTCCTTGCGGATAGGTGGCCCCACACAACTGTGGTGTCTTGTACTTTTCCTTGGAGCCCTTTTTAAAAATTTCCTTTAAGCTCCTTATATGGCTTCTTCCCTACTTTTTTGTTTGTAACATTTTCTTGAGTCCAAACAATGGAAGCAAAATTATCCCCTGCAGTATCAATTCCTTGAGCGGAAACCTTCTTATAAATGAGAGGATGAGATGTGACCCAATAAAAGAATCTATTTTAATTTTAATTTATTTCCTGGTGGCCTTTTATGCCTCCTTAGGCAATGACCTAACCAATTCTATGTTAACACTGATTTTTTTTTTCCTCCCAAGGTCAAAAAGCACTTTGAAATTATTGTAAGAGGAGAACAAATGTTTTTCACCTGCCCATGTCAAGTCCACCTCTGTATGTAAAATTGAAATCCTAGTTTTCGGGGCTTCACAATGGCGTCTGTTAGGCGGGAGTTCTCTAAGATCTGGAACGAAATGAATAGGAAGATCTCTGGGACTTCCAAATTTGACTTTTTGACGGAGACACCAGCCCTTTACTACCTTTCATCCCTTCTTTCCTTTTTTAGGTGGTATCCTTTAACACACAGCGAAGAAACAATCTTCACTTTGAGCTGCAGTTTCCTACAGCAGTATCCAAGCAAAGTTAGAAACTGCCTAGAAGGAGCTCAGCCTGTGGTTTGAGAGGCTGGAAAGGAAAAGCCATTGCCCCATCACAGGCACATCCATGCCCTGTCCCCCTCCTCCGCACGCATCCCCCAAAAAAGTTCTGTCTGATATCTCTAAATCAAAGAACTTTCTGTGGCCTGATTCGTGGAAGTTACCTAATCCTGTGTATAATTGGGGTGATTTGAAAGACGGGAAGAAGATGTTCTCATTCTCGTTATGGGAGCCACTCAGGGACAGTAGCGTTTAGAAGAATATGCTTTTATTGCCCTAAATTACCTGAGATCCCACTGATGTTTCTCGCAGGTTAGATTTCTAGTGAGCAAAATAACTGAGATGGGTCCCATTCTCACGGATTTTCTAGGGCTTGTTACCCTATCAGCAGCAAGGAGTTCGCCTGGGTTCTATCCTGGAATCCCTCTTAGGAGGAGGACCTCTGCAGGGTTGGGGACATAGCAGAGCCATGCTCTGGCATTCTGTGTATGGCCAGAACCTCATCCTAAAGTTTCTCCTACTGTGTTATCACCATTAATGGAGCTCACCTGGTAGTGCCAGCCTGGGACACATCTGGGATCAACCCCCTTGGCATAAGAGCTAAGCTGGGTCAACCTTACACCCAACACAGCAAAGATTTATTATATTCTCATCTCAAATGCTCCACTAACATATCTTGAAATAAATGTATGTATCTGAAATAGACTTCCTCAGAGAATAGGCTCTGAGCTTCTGAAATTTGCTAAAATCAATTTGCCTTTGCATACAACACTCAAACCAAGGCAAGCAGGGGAAGTCAAGCTGGCCAAGAGACCTTGTACTGTCACACACTCACCACATAGGCTTTTGCGGCCACCGCAGGAGATCAGAAGGAGTGCCCTGGCAGTGCAAGGGAAATAGATCCTTTACTCCGCTCCAGCCAGCCCACCCAATGGCAGCTGTACCTAGGGAGGAGCAAAACTTCTGGTAGGACAGTGCCCTTTAGGGAACAACTCACCGTGAGCACTGGTAGCCAACTCTGGCCCTGGGCTGGGGGTTGGAGGGACACGGGACCCGAGTCCTGGAGAGCAGCACGTATGTAACACACGACAACAGTTACTTCAGGGGCAAAAATGGACATAATATGAAACTTTTGCAAAAAAACATGTTTTCTTTATTTAAAATAACGCATTTTATTGCTTAGCCAGGACTGAAGCTAATAAAAAAAAATATATACGTATATTCTTGGCTTCAGCATTACCATACACCACAATCGCAAATGCCGAAGAAGAAAAGACTGCTTTTTTTCCTCCTATTGAATAAAGTTCCTCGGTAGGATTTCCAGTCCTCATGTGCATTTTTCATTCTATGTGTGTACAATTCCATAGACGGTTTTATTTTTCCACACATGGACATTCCAGAACATTAACACATTTTTCTCAATTACAGAAATGAATAACACATTTTCAACTACTTGGGCCCATGCACAATGTATTCACGTAGGAGCAGTGAGAGTGCCTGGAAAATACCAGTTAGTTACACATATTATATGTTACTGCTCAGATTCTGACCGTCTGCTACTGTCTTAGAATTAAGGTACAGTGTCTCAAATACTTTTGCAAGGTCTATTTATATGCATAATGGCCAGAAGTCAGAAGTAAGTAGGAGAGTAGTAGCAGCTGTCAAAGGTGTAAGCCACCACGAGCTCATATATGGTCATATAAGCAAAAAGTTATCAGAGTTAATGATAAAGCACAGGAGAAACTTGACTTTCCATCCTCCGAATTCCAACATAGCTCAGATGTAGTAAAATTCGACTTTGATTTTACTTCTGTGCATGAGAGGTCCCAAGATAAAATCAATTCAAGCTCTCTTCAGAGAACATTGTTTACTAAGAGAAAGAGTTCAATGTTCCCTTTTCTGTACTGATTCAAAATACATCTCCCCAACAACACCCCCAGCATTCTAAAGTGCTAAGTTTGTTTATTTGTTTATTTGTCAGGTATTCCTAGGGTTTTCATAGTTCAAAATACCCCCAGTGCCCTCAGGGACCCAAAACTCCAGCCACCTCACGGGTCTGGACAAGGGCTTCCTGTCTGTGGGGCTGAAGTTGAAGACAAACATGGAAACCTCTATGGTTCAGATGGAATCAGGGCTTATCTATGCAGAGATAGATTTTCTATGGCTTTCCAGCATTCAGTTTCTGTGCCTTTGCCTTAGAAAAGAGGGGGCCCTTTCAGGTTGAGGTGAAGTTAATGCGGATGATTCTTTCTCTTTTTCAAAGAGAATTAATAGATTGGAGAAAACCTTTACCAGGTCTAAAAGCATCCATGGTTCCAACAGCTTCTACCTGGGAAAATCCCCAGCCATTCTTTGGACATGCTGTGTTTCAGTCCCTGGGAAAGAAATTCAATGGCAGCTTGATCAGTCTGCCCTAGGTATTACCATAATAATTGCAAGGTCCCGAGAAGATAGCTGCTTTTCAAGGGGCAAAATCATGGATAGGACAGTCTCCTGCATCTCACTGTCAGGAGAGATGCCTCGAGTATGCTGTATCGAGTAACCTACCTACATTAGTCACTTCACAGGCTGTGTCTGACCCAACCCATCCAACTGCAGCCTTGCAATTGTGCCTCAATCTTGACACGCAAAGGATAGGGGCTTTTTTTAAAAAAAGCATATAAAAGGTAGCTAATAAGCTGAAATGTAAAGTATAGCTATTTGCAATGGACAGGATGAATCTGCTCCTTAATTTTTTTCCTGGAAAAAAGACTTTTTTTTTTTGGTGCCAGAATTTCAGTGAGTGATTCACATTACTGTCAATTACACGCCCTTATGGATTATAGCCACTAGGCAGCTGTCCAGGAAAACACAAGTCTGAAAATGCTTCTGTTTAAGAAAGTCAAGCTGGTGCTTACTCCTGCCATGGGCAGGCATTATCAGGCCGGAAGCCCCCACTTGGTTGGCGAGAGAGGAGAAGGGACGGGGTCCTGACTCCTCTGTCTACCTCCTCTGCGACTGAGCCGCCGCTCTGACACGTCAGCATCTGCACAGCAGCACCCAGATGCAACACTTTGCCTTGGTTTCTAAATCCCCTTCATTGACTTATTTATTTTCTCTGTCAGTGCGTGTTACAAAACAGACTGGTGTTATAAAACAGGATTTCTTGTGATGACTCACAGCAGTTGCCTGAGTGTAGCCAGCGAGGCCTAAAGCTGAAAGGGGAAACTGCTCTGCTTCCTCTCCCTAAAAGACCAAGTCCAAGACGGTTTTGGGCTCTTCGCTCTATTCCCAGGGATGCCGTTTGCTATTACCACATTTAGCTAGATTTCTCTCTCTCTTTCTCTCTCTCTAAGTGCAGGTAAAGCTACAACTCAAAATGCTTCCGTTGCTGTTGGGCTGCTTGATGGTCTAGAAAAGTCAGTCTTTACCCAGGTGAAATAAAGGTGCTTAGAGTGAAGTAAAGGTGCTTAGATTTTTCATCAGATGTATTTTCCCCGGGGAAAATAGTATAACGTTTAACCAACTCGCCTTAGCATGCTCAGTTAAGATTGCCTAAGTCATATGTGCTTTTAGAAAAACTATAAGAGTGGCTTGATATTTTTACAGTTCTGAGCTTTTCACTACCTTTATAGCTGATTCATTGAGTCAGCTGTTTCAAATAACGAAATGTTTAGTGGTGAGGAAGCCGTCCTTGTCTGGAATACTATCTGTGTTCCAGATACCTTAGTCTAAGGAACATTAGCATCTGAAAGAAATATTTAAAAGACAAAAGACTGTGAGTTGGGTGAAATTAGTTTCACTCCCACCTTGTTTAGATCCCGACTAAAACCAAAAAGGAAAAGGAAAAAAAAAAAAATATATATATATATATATATACACATACATATATGTGTGTATATGTATTTCAAATGATTAATGAAATTTAGATAAAGAATGGCATAGTACACCATGGTGAGCAATTATTTTTTAATATTGTCAATTATAGTGACCAGGGAGTTATTTTTTAAAAAGCTTTATTAGGTAAAGACTGAAGTTATGAATGGAAGGATGAGACACCTGTCTGAAGTGCTGCGGATCAAAGGTGTGTTGAGGACGGGGCAGGGGCACAGTGCCGTCTTAACTGGGGCAGGAAGGGGAGGAGCGGGGAAGTGTCAGTTGTGCTGGTCATTCTTATATGACCTTGAACATTTTAAAAATCAATGTACTTGTTTTTAACCTCCCTGTTGCCTGGGAGTTATAAGATGATTCTATTTCACACTTGAGGTTCGGTAACTCTGGCTAATTAGCATTCACCTGGTGAGAAATGGGAGACAAGGCTGAGCGTGTCAGATGCAGGAAGTGGACAGTGACCTCTTAAATTACTGTACAGACGATCCGTGCATTGCTGAGTAAGTCGTGCATGGGCCATCAGCACACAAGTAAGACAATTTGCTTTTGATAACACAGTTGCTTGATCTCCATTTCCGGTAGCAAAAAAGCATAACCGTGAACTGTTCCTGTTTTTGGATCATTCCAATGTTCATACCCTCCTCACAGCCTACACTGGAGGATCTGACCGTGCACAGAGCTCTTGGGGAGGAAGGCCTTTCCTTGGGGCAACATGAAGGGTTTTGCACCATCAGTCACACTTGCTGACTGGTGTGGAAGCCAGCCTGGAGCCCTCCTGTAAACCATCACCCTTTCCCCATCTGGCAGGCTACCTTAATCTGCTCCTTTAAAATCCTCATTAACAACCTACCCTCTGGGGAACCAGGCAGTTTTCTAAATCCAGACCAGTGACTGTGTGTCAGATGTTCACTCCAGGTCGCGTGGCCCCAAATTATCTTTTCTTTTATTGAACACCATTTCCAAGTGGTATGACAAGTCCCAGAAGTGATCATCGTTAATTCTGTTCTTGTCACTGCTCTACAGCAGGCTGGAGGCCACTTCTTCCTCTTCTGGCTTGTGTGGGCTTTCTGTCTGGGATGAGCACTGTGTCAATATACTCAAAGGACAGAGGGACAGAAGGGAGAGGCCACGGCCAAGGGATTCCACAGGACACCAGGCACTCCTGCAATGGCTTTCTCAGAGACCCGTGACAGCTTCAGGTGAAATTCCAAACATTGCCATTGAAACACTGACGTTTTCCTTCTAGTGAAGAAACGAATCCCGTTTAGCATGTCTGACCCAAGCTCTTCAAACCCAACTTCCCCGCCAGCATATTACCTTCTCTGCACTCAAGAGCAGCTCTGAGAGCCAGCAGAGGATCAGGCTGGCATCTACAAAATAATTTTTACAACTAGAAAAAAAAAATCTTTCGCAAGAGTTTACAAAGTGCATCCTTCTGATGCCTAAAAGCGGAGTTGCACAAACAGAAGAACAAGTAGAAAGAATTAACCTGCGAAAGGGCTCGGCCCTATTGTGTAGGCTGCAGAGGGAGCAGCCCCAGGGCTGCCGCTTCTCTCTCTGTTCGGACTTCAAGCTTCTCTGGTCTGTTGGATGCCTCGGAAATATACATTTCATCTAATCCCTGGGGAGCCCTCCACCCTAACCTTACTGCTTTCCAAACATATAGCAAACACCAAGGATAAGACAGAATCTCCTATGTCCAGCTGTCCATCTATCCATCCTTCCTTCCCCCCTCCGTCTTTTGGAGGAGTCAGGGAGTTAGGAGAGTTCAGTGCAGAGCTACCCTACTAATGCTTTGGGCGCAGGTGCCGAGGACAGAAGCCATGGCCACACCACGGGGGCTCCTGGAAGCCACCATGGATGCAGAGATGGCCCAGTACATTTCAGAGCAGGAAGATGAGCAGAGTGTGGGTGAGAGGAACCCCTGGTGTGGACTGTGAGAGCCCAGGACATAGGTACAGTTCTGTCTTCTTGTTGGGGTATACTTTATCCTGAAGCACTTTATGATGCCCTTTGCTGCTTGCTTGCTTGGTTGGTTGGTTGGTTGGTTGGTTGGCTTTTTTGAGACAAGCTCACTCGCTGACCTTGAGCTATGTAGCCCGGGCTGGCCTTAAACTCTTGGCAATCCTCCTGCCTCAGCTTCCTGAGTGATGGGATTATACGCATGCACCACCAATAAATCCAGACTTTATTCCTTTTTTTTTCTTGAATTATACCTTCTAAGACCTCCCACTGTTCTGACTGACAACCCATTCTAATAATCCTCTTGGGATAGCTGGAGGCTGGGAAGGACCTTGTTTCCATCCCTGACTCCCAGAAGCTTTTGAAGCCACATACACACACACACACACACACACACACACACACACATACACACCGGCTCAGCTTCCCTACAACTGGCTTTGTTGTCTTCGGGGGCAGGTTCATTCCTTTCCTAGGCTCTCAAAGGCAGCATAATCAAAGCAGAAGTAACTCCTCTAGTCACCAGGACCAAAAGCTATGCTTCCTTCGGTTCTGTTCATGCAAATACAGGTCTCCCCATGGTCCGGGGCTGCTTGTGACTTCCTGAGTGGCATGGCGAGGGCCGGTCTCCCAGGGCTCAATGGAAACATCTGAAGCTACAGGCAGACCCACTAAGGTGCCTGTATCCAAAGTGAGAGGCGAGGCAGGAGAAGGCAAGGAGGAGGATGAAAAGAAAATGCAGAGGTCATCATGGAGTTCCGGGAGCCGGTGCCCAAGCTGACACTCTGAAGATGAGACCTTTTAACTTCATTCAGGAAACCCTGGAGATTCTACCGTTCATGGTGCTGTGTGCCAGTCCACACAGCCGACGCTGTGGGCGACTAGTGCTGCAGACACCTGACCTGCGTTTCGCACACGCCTCATGTGTCCCGCTCTTCAGCAGTCTCCAGCGGTCTCCTTCCCCTCCTTGCACCTGAGCACAGCCTCCAAGGGGCACTCATCTGTCTTCACTACTGCTTTGTAGGCGCGGCCCAAGCCCAGGCTTCCCTCCTTCCCAGCGTGAGTGTGGTATTTTCATTTTCTGAGCAAGCCACCAGCCACGGGGGGCAGGCTGTCTCTTGGCCTCCCGGGGTGGTGGTCAATGGATTTAACTTTTCCTTTCCCTTCCTTTTGGACTCCACGCCTCGTTTGGTTTGGCCCGCATGGGCAGACGGGGAGACACCTGCCCAGCAGGGCCTGTCCAGCTTGCGTTGTGTGGTCAGCCGTGGTGTTTATATTTTCAAATTGGATACTCAAATACTGCGTGTTGTGCAATCCTTAACTACTTTCTTCCAAGTACTTGGTTTCGAGGAATCTTGCAGGAAAGCGGAAGCTGGCCGTTTCACAAGTCTTCTTACTATTGTTAAGAAAAATGGGGGAGGGGGGCCTCTGGGATAAGTGAGTTGAAGACCCCATTTCAATCCGTGTCTCTTCTGTGGAGCATGTCTTTCACCTGGATTATAACTTTGTGTATGCGTACGTTATCTGCCTTGTTAGACTACAAACCCTGGAAGGCAAGATGGGCAGGGATTGATTTCTGCCTACCCTAAACCCTTGGGCCATCATCGGATGGGTCTGCATGTAGGACTGGGGACTCAGAGGGCCCAAGCCCGAGTCTGAGCTGGCTGCTTCCTGGCTGTAGGAGTTAGGGACACTCCCGTGTGGCCTGACTTCCTCATCTGACAAGTAAAGATCCCCAAGTTCCTCCCTTTCTCATTTCTAAGAACCTCCTGGATCTTGACTTAGGAGAATGGGAATTATTTCAGTCTTTATCATTAGTTTTCCTCTGTTCCAGGGTTCCAAAAGTGAGTCATCTACATGTCTCCAGTTTGGTGGGAGGCATTGATTATCTCTCTACAGTACATCTAAAAGAATTCTGAATGAGAAGTTCCCACAAACCACCAATAAATCCATTCAGTGTTAAGTTCCTTAAGGGAACTATTTTCCAATCAGCCAGCATGGCTTACTCTATTTTTCTTTAAATGGAAAAAGCCTTG
Organism: Dinomys branickii; assembly: GCA_004027595.1. Lineage (NCBI taxonomy): Eukaryota > Metazoa > Chordata > Mammalia > Rodentia > Dinomyidae > Dinomys > Dinomys branickii. Next base: position 120,144 of record PVLD010000275.1, on the reverse strand, counting down.
TACAAGTTGAAAAAAGATGAACCAGTGTGTGAGTCCCCAGAAGGATGAGATGTCTTGCCATGGACTGTAAGACCTATGTATGAACCAAGGACATGGGACAGGGGATGGGGTGGACAGGGACGCATGGCTGGGAGTAGGGCTGGAGGCCTCTCTCTGCACTTCTGCAGCTTGTATGAGTAAAATTTGATCAAAATTAGCAGGCAGGGAGGCAGAAAGGGTCCAGGTGGAACCACACTGACCTACTAGGTAAAGCTTTGGGGAGTCAGGTCACTTTGCATGTTGGCTCTGAATGCCAACCATCCTGTCATACACTTGTCACAGGCTAACGAGCCTCAGCAGCCACCATATTGCTTTGTGGGTCTTCACTTCATCATCAAAGCCAGAAGCACAAGCGTGCAGTCCGCCTCCCTGGTGTCTCTCTTCCTCCTATAGGACCATCCGATTACCCTGAGCCCACCAACATAATCCACAATCATCTTCCCATGTCAAAATCCTCTGTCACATAAACAGAATCCCTTTTGCCTAGAATAACGTCTTCCCAGGCTCTGGAAATTAGGCTGTGAGCATCTGAAGGACTAGGGGTTCGGCTGGCATTGTTTGGCCGACTGTCACCAGATCTCGAATCATTCTGAACCTCACAGACTCCCGGTTCCGGTTGCAGACTGGAGAAGAAGGGACATAGGACTTTGTCAGTTTCCTTGTTTGCTTTTTTGCCTGCTTGTTTGTTTTTGATGTTCTATTCTAGTCATACAGTTTCAGTGGCAATAAATTTGTAAAATCAAATATGGAGAAAATGTCTGTTACATTCACACTGCATCCAGACTAAAAATAAATCTTCCTCTTATAAAACTCTATCCATAAAACAGAAAGCTAGCTCTACCGTCCAATGTTTTAGGGTATAAATCCAAACACTTGCGTTATCCCTATTTCAAGAGGAGAAGATTGGAATCTTTATTTGCAAAGGGAAAAAATAAGAGTTTAAGAGTTTTCTGCTCGTAGCCTGTGAGAAACTTCAGTCAACTAGTTATTTTTGAACTATGCCTGAAATTAAAATGATAGACATTCTAAATTCCAGCCACCTGAAGATGCAGCTTTCATGGAGGGGACAAGAGGCTACGTCCTTATCTGAAGTTTGGCTACAGAGGTTGGGGGTTCCTGGTAGAGCTCATGTTTTTGCTGGGATTTTGAGTGTCCCTAAAGCTCTTGGCCCGGAAGGAATTTCACAACAAATAATTGGAAATACAACAGCAGAGGCAGAAAGAGAGAGAGAGAGAGAGAGAGAGAGAGAGAGAGAGAGAGAGAGAGAGAGAGAGAGAGAGAGAGAGAGAGAGAGAGAGAGAGAGAGAGAGAGAGAGAGAGAAGATTGCTAAAAGAAAGCCAGAGAGGCAGAAGCAGTCAGATTCTGAACTGGAGAGTGCAGCATGATCTGCAGAGTCCGGGGCTTCTGAGGGACAACCAGGAACTCCGCCTCAGCCTGTGCCGCCTAGGAGTGGAGTGGCTGTGGGCAGTTATTTCACCTCCTAATCCTCCTGTGTGGGTAGAGGTAACAGTACCTGCGTGCATGAATAAGACCAGGATGGGGCAAGTCCTTGCATCCTGAAGCCTGGCTGATCTACGTGCAGTGCGGAAGGACTGTCACTCTGCCGTGTGGGTGAGGTTGGCAGCCCAGTCTCTACCCTTCTCCGTGCTTGTCACGCATGCCCCTGCATCTTTCCAACCCTCCTCCCACTGAAAGCTGCCCTTGACATTTCCTTTATGCCAACAGCTGCTTTGCAAGTGGCTGGTGTGTTTTGGATCCGTGTGTGTGAAATTACATGTGTGCACATGCACACAGTACACACAGCCACATGGGCATGCATGCATATACGCACAGGCTGCCCATGGCTCCTACATGGCAGCCAGTTTCCAATGAGACTCAAGTGTCAGAACGAGGGCTGGGGTGTGGCCCAATCAGGTGAGATTCATCAGAAGGCTCACAGCTGTTTCCCCTGGTGAGCTAAACAATTCTCCTTCAAAGCAACTCGTAACCTGTGGAAATGAAGGCCCACAGTGCAGCATCTTGGGTTAAAAAAAAAAAAAAAGGCCAGCATTATTCCGATTGGGCCTCAGGGAGGACCTCTGATGATCAGGAAGTGAATTCTGTTGGTGGAAATGTGCATGAGTTTGAAGTCTGACGGGGCTTTATTGGCAGGTGCCAGGGGCTCAGACGACACAGGGCAGGGTGGGAAGGTGCCACCAGGCCAGTCAGTTGAGGAAGCAGTGCAGAGGAAAAGACCAGAAGCACCACAGAGCATTGTGATTTTGCTAAAAATGGACCTATTTGTGCGCTGGAAAGTAATTAGAAGTTACGGCCATGTGGTTTGTGTTAAATGTTAAGCGTTTCAAAACGGCTCGATGTGTTTGTACGCTCAATGGAAACATGATTCGCCCCCCACTAATTGAGGGGAGAGTATGGCTGGGATTTGTTCTTTAGAAGGAAAATGAAAATGAGAAAATATAATGTCATTCTGCTCCTTCCCTCATTGGGGATTCTGAGCTGATTTATCTTGGCTTTTCCGGAAGGCCGCTTATGCAAATCAGTGCCGTAGGGAGTTTCAAAATGAGCAGGGACCTTCACCTTGGCCAATCTGAGACTCCATCTATTCCTAGGAACCAGCACCCTGTGTCCAGTTTGTGCACAAAACCTATGTGGGAGAAGGCTTTCACTTCTGTCTCTTTCCTTTTAGTGTGTATGTGTGTGTGTGTATGTGTGTGTGTGTGTGTGTGTTAGTCAGTTCGTTGGTGGTAGTACCGGGGATTTAACCCAGCACCTTCACACTGAGCCACATCCCCAGCCCTTTTTTTTTATTTATTTTTTTATTTCGAGACAAGCTTTCACTAAATTGCCCAGGGTGGACTCATACTTACAGTCCTCCTGCCTCAGCCTCCCAGAGTGCTGGGATTAGCATACACCACCACACCTGGCTTTCCATTTTTCGTGAGGTAGCTCATTCTATTTATGAGATAATCTGATCCTTCACAAAGCTTGATGGTCCCTGTACACTCCAGTCATTGGTTTTCATTATATCAATCTTAGCCTATTCATTATCTTTAATAATTTTACAGTGGAAAAACCAGAGCCAGCGTGGATAAAGTAACGTGCGCTTTATTTCATAGCTACAAGATGGCAGTGCAAGAGCTTCAGTCTAGGCCTGCCTGCAGAAAACCTCCTGTCCTTCCTGTGTCACCAGCCGGCTGCCAGCTAGTGCAGGGGACAAACTGTAAGACTCGCAGGGGAGAGGGGAGAACTGGCTGAAGGCATGGTAAAGAGTGGAAAGGACACCCTTTCTGATCAGGGCACGCTGTCCTAAGCTGGGCTGACTGCCGTTATCTCATGTCACTCACATCCAGCTATTGACAGCTTTCCACCTGGTGACATGCTTAATGGCCCATGAAATCCGAGCCCTCCGGGCTCAAGGCTGATATTTATGGTTCCCCACATAAACCTAAAGTGGATTGTAAATTTATCTCTCTCAGATTTAGGGGACTCAAGTGGCTGTTCAAAACTCTGCAAGGGATAGTTGACTTTATGGACATGGTGTACCCACCTGGACGAAGATTCAGCGGGGTGGAGCGCACGGACAGCTGCTACCATTTGTGAGAACGATTCCAGAAGTCCCCTGCGGCAGAGCCTGCTCGAGTCCCTGCTGGTCTTGATGTGGTGGGGGAAGAGCACTGGGTAGCAGCGTGCAGATGGATTTTGTACCATAGAAAATAGGTGCATACTTTGGGTAACTCAACTCTGTTACATGATGACATGAAAAGCAGAAAGATTTACAGACAGTCCATAAGGGGAAGTTCAGCATAGGCAGAAAACTGTTCTTACAAAGTCCAAAGCATGCTGAGCATGTACTAATGTAGCCGGACAAGGACAGACTGGGACTAAGAAGGAACTTGGGGAAGGATGGTTCAGGCTGGTGCCTGGGCGACCTCCTCCGGGTGAATGCTTTGCACGATGGGCTACGTGAACGTCTCTGACACTCAACCCTTCTGGAGAGGGCAGCTTTCTGGTCGCTCGTATCTCTGAGGTGAGCTTGCAGCATATGCTGGGTGTGGCTCAAATGTCCCCATCAAGTCTCAACATGTGGGTTTAAGAGAAGTCGTCCACAGGTCTGCACAAAAAGGTGGGAATGTAGTACCAACCAAAACTATGCCTGGCCTCTACCCACTCTTCAAAACTCTTCAGGATTCCAGATTTCTCCGTCTTCACATGGGCTCTTAGGAAGGCTGCCTGTAGTCAAGGCATGGTGCGGACTGTGAGACAGGAGACTGAAAGGCCTAGGTTTGAACCTTAGCTTTTCTGTGTATTTATTTCTTTTGCACAGTAATTTGAGACTTGTTATATACAATTAGTGAACTCTGGCTTTCTAAGCATCAAATGCGATAACAATTTCAACCAAAACATTGTTATGCGTATGCATGACTCTGAGGTTTGAAAAGAACATTGCTTTATGAAATTAGAATATCATGGGCACACTCCCTTCTTCAGGATGGAAGATAATTTGCTTGAAAACCCCAGCACTCAGGAGGCTGAGAGAGGAGGATCGCGGTGAGTTCGAGGCCAGCCTGGGCTACATAGTGAGTTCAAGACCAGCCTGAACTGCATAGTGAGACCCTGTCTCAAAAAAAGAAAAACAGAGAAAATTCAGCCATGCTCTACGTCCTCCTTTCCAAGGAAATGGCAAACTCCTTCCCTGAGCAAGCCTTCTCCAAGGCTCCACGAATGAGTGCTTTCTCTTGCCTTGGGTACAAGGGGCTGCTCACACCCTGGGGACACTCTCTGCCCTCCCTCTGTGGAATTCCACTCCCCAGTGGCTGAGATAGCCTTACCCCAGGGGCAAAGCAGCAGTTTGAACTGTATTTGGAAAGAAATTCAAATGCGAGTATTTTCTCCTCCTTCTGCCCCAGAAGGGATTTTTCAGGCCTCCTTTTCTGAGGCCGCTCTGAGGAACCTGAAGCTGGAATGCCCTCCTGAGGTCAGTCTACAAAAGCCAAAGCCAGCAGCGTAAATAGGAGCCCAGGCCTGAGAAAGCATAAGTGTTCTCCAGCAGCTTCAATAGAGAAAGGCTTGTTTGATCCCCACTCCGCTTCCTGAAGCCAAGCCGAATATTTGTTTGTTTTGTGGGAGCTCAGCTTTTTTTTTCCTTCTGGCCTCTGAGTGTATGGCTGTTGGTTTCTCTGTCTAAAAAGAAAACACATTTTCTCAGTAATGATCTTCACGTTCTGAACCCAGCGGTACCCACTTCTAAGGGCTACTTCACCATCAAGATAAAGTTCTGCTAACTCTTGGGAACTGAAAGATGAAAGGATGTGGCTAGCAACCATGACTGGTGCTTACCTCCCGGTGTATGCGACTCGGCACACCCACCCTGCAACGTGTGAGCAGAAAGTTTCTCGATTTAGTTTTACACTGGAGATTTGATCACACAGAGGGGGGCCGACGTCAGCGTAAGTGACTATGCAAAAGTGACAACATATTGAGCTTTCAGCTAACAGAGACAGGGCCGCACCGAGGTGAGTCTGCCGCCCCACTCCTTCTGGAGGGGCCTACCGGGGATTAGCACGATTTATTAGTTCAAGACTCATGCCACCTCTGTGTGTGCTCAGTTTCTGTGGATGTGCTTGATCCAAATACAACAGAACCCCTAACCCACCCCTCCCCCCAAAAAATAAATACATGCAACACAGGGAGAAAATGCCCAAGAACAAGGCCAGGAGGGTGGGGTCGGAGGTCGGAGTGATGTGATCTAAAGAGAAGGTAACGAAGGAAGCGAGTCCTTCCTTTTGGCCTCCTTTCTTAGAGATGTGTATCAGCATCGTAAAAGCAGAGCACGGTGCGGGGCTGACTGACGGCTCCTGAGACAGAACGTTCTGAAGTTGCAGGAGTCAGAAGGTGGCAGGGCAGGGCTGAGGTGCCTGGCGGAGCCCGCAAGCACATGCAGAGCATTTTATTCCGCGTTTGTTCTCGAATTCTCATCTCTTTGCTCTTCCGTTTGTCTCAGAGTCCCTCACCCTGTGGGAGGCGACACTTCAAGCTAAGACAGCATTGGCTGTACCGCCTCTCTCGGCAGCTTGGGAATACAGGGGACAGTGCCTGGTGTCAGCAGGAACGGTCTTATATGCCATGGATTTTTCTTTTCCTGGAAGCAACTGGAAACCAACCTAGTGACACTTAAGTCCTTCACCTGCTCCGTGGCTAAAGCCAGTGTCTGTGAGTCAGAGTGGTACCGAGATGGGCCCCTGGCTGGGCAGCCACAGGGGTGACGGGCGCTGGCTTGGAGTGGGAATGTCATACTGTGTTCAGAGTCATGGCGATTTGAACTTGGCAGCCGGGTCTGCTTCTGAGATTACCAGTGCCTCGTGGCCAAGTGCACCTGTGATGGGAATTGAACTCGGAGTGGGTTGTGGGTTGGGAAACCTCTTTCAGAGCTAGCAGTGCATCTGAACTCTTTTACCAGCTCAGTGGCTAAGCAGGGTTATGTGTGTTGGAATTACCTCGCTCTGGTTTGCGATATAAAATACTCTGGGAATCGCTGAGAGTGCCTTTCCTCTGCTGCCTAAAAGGGCAGAAGGGGCCTGGGATGAAAAGCACATTTCCGGTGTCTTTTGCTTCCATCACTAAACCAGCAGGAAGCCCAGTTAGAAACTCACTCGCAGCCTTCTAGAGGTACGGGAATGCAGAGAGGCTGCTTTCCGAAGGTTGGCAAAGATCAGATTTCACGACAGACATTTCAACATATCTGCACCTCCTGGAACACACTGTATCTGCCTCTCTGTGTTGTTTGCCGGTCTCTGTGTTGTATCCATAACATGTAGCATTTCTTTCGTATCCTGCTTCTACTGAGGATTTTACCCTGGGCACGCAAGAGACCAGCAGTAATGCTTTGGTTGGGGGGGGATTTGTTCACTTTTTCTTGGCCACATTCTCCTAAGAAAATGATCTGTGAGCACCCCAGGTAAACGTTGCGACATTGTTCTTGCACTTCTCTAAAGTGACTTTTACATGAAGTGTAGAAATGACCTGTGGAGCATCTCTCACCCAGAAACCTGACCTGCCAGCACCCGGAGCGCTCGGAGCCCCAGTGCGAGGCCAGCTGTGGAATGTTCCAAACCTGGCCTCCTGTGATGGGGTGAGGTAAAAACATGGGCGCACTAAAAATACTGCATCAGATGACCTTCAGCATCTGTTCCTAAGGTACATATGAAAAACAAACGAATTCTGTTAGGGTTAAGTCTCACCCCACAACATATCTCATTATGTATATGCAAATATGCCAAAATTTAAAAAAAAAGAAATCCAAAACACTTTCAGTCCCAACATTTCAAATGAACTGACGACACATCCAAGGTGAATGTAACGGCGACACACATCGTATTCTGCTAACGCCAGACGTGGCATGATACATGTCAGGTTTTTTGGGTCATCTGTCCCATCCTCAGGGCCGTGCTGGGAAGACACCTGCAGGTCCCCTTGCACGTAGAAGTGATCCCGTGTGCCATCCAAAGCATGCTCGCTGCCGCTCTCCACCTCCCTCCACGGCGGCTGTGTCCCGCCCTTCCTCCTCTGTCCTCGTCCTCCCAGGTAAACTGTGGCACTCTCTGCAGCCACCTGACCTGGCAGCAACAACAGCTGCCCACTGCTTTTCCTCCTCTGCCTCGTCCTCGCCCGATCCCTGGGGCGTGAATCCATGCACTGCAAGGCTGGTGGAGGGCAAAGGGGGATTTCTCAGTCGTGCCTGCTGAGGGGACCCAGCAGGCTGTGTGTGAACGGTGGCCACACTCTGCGTGTCTTCCTGTCTCCACAGCGAGCACTGCGCGTGGCGTTTGAGAGCCTCCTGGGTGTCGGGCTCACTCCTCTTTCTGTCCTTGAATAGCCCCAGTGTGGGGACAGAATCTCTGATCTGATTAAGAAGCTGACCTGTACCAGTAACAGGAAGACTTTTCGCGCATAATTCACTCGACCCACTGTTTAGGTTCATTCTCCTCTCTCTCACCTTCCCCTCTTGCTTTTGGACAGAGGAGACACCTCTGTTTTCTCAGTACAATCAGCAGACAACTAGCAATGCAGATGCTGCCTGGATCTGCCAAGGGCTTCTGATCACTCCTGAGAGAGGGGCACCCAGGAAGCCAGGCAGCACTGGGGAACTCACAGCTGGGGCCAGCGCCCTGAGCTTCACTCATGACCTCATATGGTTTCGAGCACAGGATATAAAAGCAAAGCTTAAACCATCACAGTGAATTTAAGCATCATGAACCACAAAAATAAAATAAACCCTCAGAGTCAAGGAAACTAAGCCTAGAGTTAGCAAGCCACACATAACATTCTAGAATAAATGCAACAAATCCAAGGTCTACTCCCAGAAAGACCAAGTGAGTCATTTTAGGAAAAGACTGGCCAGTGAGTGATGTTTCTCCATTTTTTATTAGAATACTCTTCTAGGTCCTGAATACTTTCTGCCGGCGGACAGGTTCCTACGCTCAAAGATAAATGTGGAAGAAAATCTTTGTGTGTATGTAGCACTCTGTGTTTTCTGCCTCCTCAATCCTTAATTAAGCTCTGCAGCCACCCTGTGAGGCCAGTCATTACCACTGGGTGAGGAAAGAGTCCCTGAGGAGCTATGCGACTTGCCCAAGCATACGAGCCAGACAGGCCAGGCTGGGTATGGCTCTCAAGTTTCTAAGGCCCACGCCCCATGTGCAATCCTGCCTCATCACCCTGGGTCTTGGCATGGGGAATAAATAAACAAATGACTACTCCATAGCTTTTACTTCTAGGGGGGCGGAATGGGTTCTTGTTCACAGCAGGGACAAGGGGTAAAACACATGACAATTAATCACACTATGATTGGGAGAGCAGACATGGGTGCCACCATTTTGGGTGCCGCCATTTTGGGGCAGTCACTCTTTCTGAGGCAGGGCATCTACTCTTAAGTTTTCCTTTGTGGCCCACATGCCCAGGGTTTATGTGGCCAAAGTGATAGATGTCTTGCTGGGCAGTAGGAATTCAGAGGTAACTCCATGAAGTCTTCCTTGTTGGATCACAACTATGTGACAAAGTGTGAGGCGAAGGGTAATAGAGATTTCCATACACAGCAGAAGCACAGAAGAGGAAAATTACCCTGGGGGGGGGGCAGGGAGAGCCCAGGGATAAGGTGACATTTAAATAGCATCATAAAAGATGGGTAGGAATTCACTAGCTAGAAAGAAAGGGAAGGAGCACTGGGCCAGCTATAATAGAAGTCTGATAGATGATTTCAGGGTCCACCCCCATAGTCCCATCCCGCTCTCTAAAGCATACAGTGTAAAACTGCGAACCAAGCTCTGCATTCTGCAGTGAAGGCAGCCCTGTCTGTCCTATAAGCTGTCCCTTAATGTGCTTTCCCAAGCCACCTGGGAGCTCAAGAATGCAATGGGATTTCAGAGGATCCCTGGGTCTGGGAGCGTAAGGGCTGGCACCCAAGGGCTGCATTTTCAGAGTCTCTGGGGGCGCTGATTTGCTGTTCTCCACTGCTTCGTTTCAGGTTATTGGCAGGTAGGTGTGTGTGATACGCATATGTGTGTGTATGCGTGTCTTATGCAATCTGCCGTAGATGTTGTTTTGAATGTATTCTGGGAGCATCGTCCGGGCTGAGAGAACAGCAGGGGGCCTTGTCCAGTGGCTGAACCCACAGCCACCCTGTCCTATGGACACCTGTCTTCGTCCCCAACCCTTGTCCCGCTCGCTTCTCTCTCCTTTCCTGCCCACGCTGCAGTTCCTAGTTTTCCTCCCAGCTCCTTGCCTTTCTCCTCTCTTGCCCTGAAAGTGCCCGGGTCCCTTATCTCTTGGTTCCCACTCACTCTATCATCAAAGTTGCCACTTGGCACAGGGTTCTCCTCCTCAGGCAGTTTCTTCCCTAAGAGAAACTCACCATTCTGCTGGTTTTCATTGCTGTTTGCCAGTCTGAGACTCACCAGCCCTTGGCAGGCAGCATAATCCTGGCCATGGGGGAGATCGATATTATGTGTCCTGTGGGTAAATAACTCACATCCAGCGACTACAGCTTGGAGAAGGTCTGGCCCATCCTGCCATTTCAGTATTTTGCACTTCCAGCCTTGAATGCTGCATAAAAAGGGACTCAGCCCCAGTAATAAGTCAACCCTAAGTCCCGAAACCAGGCTGCCAAGTACTCCCGCGCGCATGCTCGCCAAGCCAGGGTGCTAAGCAATGAAGCCAGCCTCAGGGCGGGGATGGCATGTCACACACCCGATGCAAGGCCCACTTCCTCAACATGAGGAAGCCAGCGTAAGTGGGGGGAGGGGCTCAACCAAGTAGGTTGGCCAAAATGTAAACAATTATGAAGCCTGGCGAATAAGGATGTTTGTTCTTGGGTAGTTTAAAAAAAATCCATAATTATAAAGAAACAAAACCCAACCACATCAAAGATACCAATTGGAAATAAAATTTCCCTGCCAATAAAGAAACATTTCAAAATACAATGTTCTTCTAAAAAGTGTCTGTGGCCCTCCAGCCCTCAAACAGCAGGTGGCCTCCAGCGAATGTCACCAGGGGGAGGTGAAAACCTCAAGTTTCTCAAGAGGCCTTGTGCTCAAATCTTCCTTGAAGTGCAGGGAGGCCTGAATTCAAGACTCACCTGTGCACAGAAGTGATCCCAGTTCTCTCCCATACTCCTCGCACACATTACTAAGGACTTTATTGTTTTCAGAACGGAGTACTGAATCCAGGGTCCCTGCCCTGAGCTATATCTCTAGCCCCTCCCTTTTTCTAAAGTTGAGACAGGGTCTCTCCCACGTTGCACTGGACCCTCCTGCCTCAGCCTTCCAGAGTGCTGGGATTACAAGCATGTGCCATCATGCCCTGGTGTTCTTAAAAGCTTGAAAGAATTTTCTCAAACTAGTCCTAGTCTCTTCCCCAAGCTTTTTTTTTAAGGTAACATGGAAATAGTATTGCAAAATGAATCATTAAAATTAAATCCCAGTGGCTTCTGCACTATTCTAGTAACTTCCGGGGAAGGTGAGAAAACTGCAGACATTCCAGGAGCTGCTTGGGTTACTAATAAGTCTCCCAGATGCCCTGTCACCAGGCGAAGTCCAAGTTGCCACACACTGTCCTGAACCTTCCTTCTGTATTTTTATTTATTTCTTTCTCATTCTAGAGCAGCCAGCAAATGATTTCACACCTTTTTGTTTAGCTGCTAAAAGCAACACAATAACCCCCTCAAGGCTCCCTCTCTGGGTTCCAAAAATAAAATGGGCTCCTTTTCCTGCAAAGCATCTGCAGGCCCCGAGGAATTCTAATGAAAAGCAGAGGAGAGGGAGGGGGAGGAGACAGGGTCAGGCTGAGGAGGGCCCACCTCGACCCAGGGTTTCAGGCCAGGCTCCTGGAAGAGAGAGGCAGGAGATAGCACAGCTGCAGGCTGCAGACCAAATGGACTTCGAAGACACCTGTCAGCTCTGCGGCGTCATCTTCTGTCCCTAAACCTGGGCTTCCTTGAGTGGCCTGTGTCACCATTCAGATAAGAAATCTCATCTGGTAGAAAAGTGCTGGTAACTTGCTGTGGGTCAGAACACAAGGCCAAGGGTCTGAGATTCTAGGTAACTTTTTTGCAGGGAGATGTTTTAGGTATGTAGTCTGTGCCTGCCTTAAACTCAACTAGGGAGGGAGTCCAGGCTGGCCTTGAACGCTGGTGATCGCCAGGCTTTAGAAGTCCCTTCCCTGCCCTATCCATGGAGCCAGAAGCTGCCCTTCACTAGTTTGTACAGATTAGTTCTCGATCTGTCCCGCACACCAGCCCAGAATCTGCCTTTTCATGCAGGGATAAATGGGACATTTCCTGCAGGGAGAGCCAGGAGGATTTGCTCAAAAGAGAGCACATAGTTGTCAATTAACTGCTCTTCCCAGTCTCCTCCCCGAGAAAGAGCTGCCTTGTGTTCTCTTCCTCTTGCACAGTCCCTGTTTCTTTCCCTGGGGTGTGAGCCCCAGGGTCTCACCTGAGTGGACGGTCCTTATCCAAGTCTCCGAAGAAAGGCGTGCTAAGCAAACTGTGAACAGGGTTGCTCCAACACTGTAACTGCTACTGAAACAAAAATTTTAAACGATTTCGATGGAGGCCTAAGCTGGTCATGGTGGTGCACACCTGTCATCCCCGCACTGGGGAGACTGAGGCGGGAGAATTGCTATGAGTTCCAGGCCAACCTGGGTCACGTAGTTTGACCCTGCCTCAATAAACCAAACAGAAAAAAAAAAAAAAAAACAAAGAAAGAAAAAACAGGATACCTACAAAAATTTAAGTCTTCTTATCTTTTTATTAGAGCTGATGTTTGAATTATTTTGACTTGGCATATGTAATCCAGATGACCCCATGTGGGGTATTTGAAAAATTTCCAACTACATTTCTTTAAAATTATTCTGAGATTCAGTATTACCTGTTCAAGGAATCACAGACTGAAAAAGGAATCACAAAATCTTTAGACCTGGAAACAACATAGATTTTCAAATCTAGTCACCAGCTTTTAGGACGATGTCATTGCCCCATTCTATGTAGTTATTCAGGAGGTATTTACTAAATACCTTCCAAGTGCCAACTCCACACCCGGCATTGTTCCAAGCTTATTCCAGGATGGGAGAAAAGATTGACTTCTTTCCTATGGCTTACATTCCCAAGGGGAAACAGAAAATAAACAGATATGCAGTACTTAATTTCATTGTAGTGCCAAGTGCTATGCAAAGGCCCTGAGGTGAAAGGCAAGTGGGCTGTACTCTGGACCCAGGATGCAGCAATAGCAGGTAAGTGAGAGGGAAGAGGTGGGCCAGGCCTAGATCAGATGCAACTCTGACAGCCGAGGTGAAAGGTTAGAGCTTTCTTCTGCTCTCAATTAAAAAGGTATTAGAGAGCTTTGCGGCATGGGGAGAGGTGGCATGTGATGTCCATGTTTTAAAAATGCCTTCTCTCCTGATGTGAGAACTGAGGAGGGACAGGAGTGAGATGTCACCAGCAGGTGCTGTCATGGTAGCAGTGTGAAGAGAGAAACGCTGTCTGGTGCTGGACGGATCTGGAAGCAGAAGTGGCTACAAGGAGTATTTGGAGTCCAGGGGGCTTCAATTCACCACCTGAAAGAAGCAAAGGGAAAGGGGGGGGCCATGTGCTGAGCACTTAGGATACCATGTGCTTTAACCCTAATAGTGACCATAATGCCGGCGTGAGGGAACCACGTTCTACCTGCACCTCATAAATAGGGGTGTAGGGGTGTGCAGGCTCAGCGAAGTTAAGTAACTCACTGTGCAGTTCAGACCCACCTTGACCTCACTGGGTAGCCCACCCTGGCCTGGAAGTCCCAGCAATCCTCCTGCTCCAGCCTCCTGAGTGCCAGGATGACGGCCATGCGCCGCCATGGCCTACTCTGAAAGTCTCTTTCGTGGCTCCATGTTGCCTCCCAAAGTTGTGACTGAGGAGGAGCCCTGAGCCCTGTCCAGCCCCATCTGCCCTTTCCCCTGAGTTACTGGTGTGTTAGGAGCTCATAAGCAAACACCACAGATCCGACGTGTCATTCTACTAACCCAAACTCCTCTCATTACCCTTCTCTCCCCTCCCTGGCTCCTGGCAACCTCAGTCTGGGCCCACTGGGTCTGGTGTGCTTGAATCACCTCGGACGGGAGCCCCAGTGCCGGTGTCCTGCCTGCCCAGCCGGGCTGGAGATCACCTGTGCAACCCATGACAACTTCTCTATATTTAGCAGAAAAAGTGGTGGGGAGGATCTGTCTAGCTCAATCTTTTTTACAGTTTCGATGTTCAGACTCTCGCAGACAATCTCCTGAAAGGTGCATTGGCCTTGACAGCCCCTGAGTAGGAGGAAATTCACTTCACCCATCTTCCAGAGGTACCCACCGGGGGCCTCGTTCCAAAACCACAGGAGCCCCAAAGTGAAGAGACACTGGCACTGTGGCTGCTTTGATGCATTTTAAGTATTATTGTAAGAAAAGAAAACAAGCACGAAAGATTTAAGGGGGAAATGGACTGTTACTTAATTGTTTAGGCGTTCAATTGACATGCACGGTAGTGGGGTTTTATTTCTTTGTACTGCAGCATGGAAGGGAAGTACAAAGGGCTACGTATGAGTTCACAGCAAAGATAAACTTGCTCACCGGGGTAAGGGGAGGGAAAAATTACAGCAGGTTCTCAGGTGCTTACTGTAACAAAATCACCACCTTGGAGGAGGCTGTGGTTCCTTATGCTTAAAGTGGCTTAATTCAGGGAGGAGGAAGCACAGTTCAGCTTTTCTCCAGCCGGACTGAAGCAGGCAGAGTATCTCGCCCATGACTCTGGACCTCATCACCGTTGGTCAGCCAGAGAGAATTACGTCCTCGTGAAAAGCTAAACAATTAGGAAGAACTAGAAAAAAGGCAGAGATGGCTAATGAAAAGCGTGAGTGTGTCCGTGACGGGAAAATGGTGCCAGCTGTATCACAGAAGGGGCATTTACAGAGACAAATCATTGTTATTTCCAACGCGTCTTGTCATGGGGGAGAAGACGCCACAGCAACAGAATTGCTATTAGTTTTAGAAATAGCAATTTTAAGAGGTAGTTCTTTTTTTTTTAATATAGCTTCTTCCAGTCCCCAACCCCATTTTGGGTTAGATCTTACTGAGCAGGAAAGCACTTGGTTTAGAAATGTCCTGTTTCATTCCCACAAAGTCACTGCTAATGAGAGGGGCTTTTGTGTTACTGTCTGTTAAGAGGTGAGGAAGTCGAAAATCCACTTTGTGCAGTAACATCACACTTCTTGCCAATCGAGCTTCAAATACTGTATTCCAGAAGTTAATTAACAGCTATTATTAAGAACAAACTTATGTAATTTAAGAAAAGAAATGAAAATGCAATTTAAAATGAGGAAAAAAACCAGTCATCTGTAATCCCATCATCCCGAAATTTTTACTAGTAGCAAGGCTTAAAAACAAAACAAGATTATTCAGCCACACTTTGTAGGACTCTAACAAAACCACTGAAATGTGGGCTTTCTCTCGCTTTCTATTCTGTGACACTTTCTACTCGTTGAACACAGATACATGGGTTGATACTTTTACCAGTGCTCTCGAAGCCCAAGGAGCGATGATCTTTTAACATTAAATGTCTCAATCTCCTCTCTGGAAATCTTCTTTTCTTAAGATGAACCGAAAGATACCCAATTCTTCTTCTTTCTATTACCGTTACTACAAATATCAAGAAGCCAAGAAAGTCCTTTCTGATGTCCCGAGTCCTAGCAGGAGCCCCACCCTTTATGGACACAAGAGCTAAGCCTGTATCCTTTTCGCTTGAGACCTAAAACTTTAAAGGTAAAGATTCTTTCTCCAGTAAGTTTAGACAGCTTTCTGGAATGTCATCTTGGGCACTTTAAGTTGAAAGAAACCTGTATAAGAATAGCTTAGAAAAAAAACTTCTAGGAAAAAGATTAAGGTTGAAGAAACTGAAAGTGTCAGCAAAGAGTTCAATACAAATTTGAAAGAAAGCACGGGGCAAAATTTTGCATATGTAAAGAGAATTATGCATATGCATACTGGGGGGGGATAGGTAGTCTATAAAAGGCACCATGGCTATCTTAATATATAAAGTCTTACTATAAGTCAGTGAAAAACAGGCACAGATCATGAATTGACAATTCACTGAAGAGAAAATGCAAATAATTAATTGTTCTGTGAATAATAGTCAGCCTTACCAGTGAATCCAAAGTTAAAATATCTTGATTTTTAAATAACATGAATCAATGCAGTCAGAACTGCAGAAAGATATTCATAGACTGTGTTATGATAAATTGAAACAACTTTCCTGGTAATATAGTATATATTAAAATCCTAAAAAATGATGAAATTCTTTGATCTAATAATTCTATTTCCAGTAAATTATGCTAAGGAAATAATTTTAAATGCCAAGAGGTAGGCACAAAAAACCATGTTTACTGAAGTACTGTTTATAATGGCTAAAGTTAGAAACACTACAATTGTCCACTACTAGAAAAATTATAATACAGCTATATGAAGAAAAATTATAGTATAGTTACATGAAGGAAAATTATAGTCCCCTTAAAATATTGGAAGGATTGATAAACATGTCATAGTACTTCTGACTGAACAAAAAACACCATGTGCAATTCTGTGTAGGAGAATATTCCCAGTTACATAAAAATAAAGAAAAACACAGGAAAAAATACTGGCATGAACTCTCCAGAGGAGGTAACAGGCGTGGCATCTTGTTTCTTTTTACCTCTTTCTAAATTCCAAGTTTTCAACCATGAACATGTATTTCTTTTTTTTTCAGAATCCTTTAAAAAGAAAAATCAAACTAGTATGGTAATAGAAAAGAAGCGGGGCTCCGCGTCTTTTTCCTTCAGCAACCTTTGACTGTGTCCTACTTTCAGTGGGGACAATGGGATGCTTCTAACCGAGCCTCGCCACGGGTTCTCCGTCAGTTTACTCAGAAGGGCGGATGTTGGGTGACTCTGGGGGAGGCAGCTACTTTCCTCTTTCCCTTCTTCTCCCTCCTCGAGGTATGGTTCCTCCTTTGCTCTTCTCTCTCCACATCTCGCCACCTGTAAGGCAGGAGAACAGGAGCACCGGGAGTGGTTAGCTGGCCAGGCCGCCCGTGCCCTTCCCGGCCTGCAGAGCGGAACCCCAGTGTGAGACGGAAGAAAGGGGTAAGCTCCCTACTAGGACCGGGTCTGCTTCTCTACCCTGTCCACGCTATCCTAGAAGGCGGAAGGCTGCTGGAGAGGCGCAGAGGGAACCTCCTCAAGGGTTCACTGAAGAGATGAGCAGAGGAAGGTTGCAGTGTTGGGAAACGGCGGCTCTTCCGGTGCAGACTCCATTACTGCTGCCGCCGCCACCGCCAGAGGCCCTCGAGGCAAGAGACTCCGCCCCTCAGCCTGGCGTGGACAAGCTGGCTGAGGGTGTTTCTCGGCTAAGATCAGAGGGTGGTGCTTGTTTTGGTTTTTGCTCTGGACTGAAAACAAAAGCAAAATGTAGTTCATCTACCCCGACGATTCAGAGTACGTTTGTGTTTCTACATCCCTAATACATTTCTGCCCTGCCATGCAGCATCCTTGGGTAGAAGCTTCTGGTCTCAGAACGCTTCAATGCTTGGGAAGCCTTTTAAAGCATGCCTTCTCCTTACACCTCATCATTTCTTTCTGATAGCAGAAAACATATTTTCACTCAACAGAAGCAAATGCAATTAAAATCTAAGCATATGGATTTTGAAAATGTCTGGCAAGAATTACCTCATTAAAAATCATGACAGCCTACAATTTAATTATTATTAAGTACTGCTGCTGTTCTTTATACCTAGAACTCAGGGACTAAGAAAGTCTTTTTAAATCTAATTTTCTTTGGAGTCCTGGCCCCCCCTCTTTCTCCTTTCTCCTCACGAACAAAAAAAAGTCTAATTTATTCTAGTCAGACTGAAACACATAATTCAGCAATATGCTTACCGTCACCCTAAGGTTTAATGTTCTTTCCACTAAAACTAAGCAAAAATAGCACATGATCCTCAGATTTGGTGGTTAGGAAGAGAAATTCATGGGATGAGCATAACCTAACAGCTATCCTTAAATTACAGTTTGTGGGCCACCATCATTTGTATTCTGCTGCATGCCCCGAGGCAGCGGAAGGTGTGCAGAGTCATGGTGGTGGCAGCGTGGCCAGGGTGACAGAACCCATTAAAGGGACATGGAAGGCCAGGCCAGGCTCTGTGGGTTTTATTAGCTTACTTGTTGTGTGGGATGTAAATGGTATCCGAAGGGCTCTGGATTAGCTAACCAAAATGTTAACAGCAAGAAATTTGCGAGAGAGATGTTTATCAAGTACTTGAAACAAGAAATGACTTTCTGTGAAATATTCTAGAATCAAAGCCAGAAGGTCTGCCCTACTCAGTTGAGTCTACAAGAAGAAGAAGAAGAAGGAAAAAAAAAAACATGTCAGAATTACTAAAGCAAACAGCAAAGACAGCGGTGAAAGTAAAGCCAGTTATTACCTAGGGCTGGAGGAAGGGGAAGTACCTGGGCTTCAGGAGTTTCAGAAGAGCTAAGCTTTTGAGAGTTTTCTTTTTTACAATGATAGCACTGCTTCATTCACCTGCGAGGCAGATGTCTATAGGAACCAAATGGCCCTGAATTTCTTGGGTCACTGAGGTTGAGTCAGAGGACGTATGTTAGGTAACATTTAATGGCCCTCTCTAAAATCCAGGAGGAAGTGATTTTTTAATGGGCATGTGTATGTTTTGTATCTTTGCTTTTTTAATTTTTTTCTCAGAGTGAGAAAACTATTAAAATTATTTAAAAATTCCATCATTATAGCAAACATAATATAGAAGTAGCTCCACCCCTGTGCCCTAATCCAGAGATTATTTCTGTGAAAAGCTGTGATTCTTCTTCATATTTTTAAAGCATATACAAACATATACCTTTAGTATTATGCATGCGTTGAGAAGTCAATTCTTTGCTGGCAAGAGCTCTTGAAAAAAAGAGCACTTGGTTTCCAGCTTTATAGCTAAGGGGAGAAAGAAAGAATGTTTGGGAATCACTTATAAACAGTACTTTGAATCTCTCTGTACCATATAAAGTGGAATTTCAGACCTGTTGAAAGAAGTTCTTCCCTGATAAAAATGACTTTATATATGTTTCTCAGCTTGGAGGAGGCTAAAAGAAACTGCCCATTAAGCTTGAGTTGGGCAATTGATTTTAATCGTAGTTTCTATTCATTACTCAGCAATTTCAGGCAATCCGCCATTCTCCTACCACAGGTTTCCCTCGTGTGAAACGGAAAGGGTAATAGAAAACTTGAACTTGGGGACTTGGTCTCAAAGCACTGTTCCCGACTACACCTCCTTTGAGCAAGTACCCAGCTCTTCTCCACTGGGGTCACATTCTGCCAGCTCACAGGAGGCTTAATTATCTGTACTTCCAAAGACCTCTGAACTCTCTCAGGAAGAGGGTTATTTGGGTTCATTGTCATGTTATCCAGCTCGGAGAGAGGAAGAATTCAGGGGTGAACCTGTACTTGCAAAGGACATTGGGGAAAGGGTTAAGGGAAGCCTTCCTGGTTTCCAAAATGTCAGTGTCTTTCCACCCGAATAATATGCATCTCAGAAATAAAATTCTTAAATGAAGTATTAGCTAAAGGTCATCAGAATCAAACTAGCTGCTAGTCTCCTGTTTCCTTCACTGAAAAGAGCCCTGTGCATTTCTCTTACTGGCCCAAGCCTGTGTAATTGTTTTACAGGTGTTGTTTGATCTGGGGAATCTCAGTTTCCAGAGCCAGCAGCAAACTAGAGGGAAGAGTTCGCAAAGCCTGAGGACCACACTGTAAAACCAGCTACTATATTTAAGCAACATTTTTCTTTGCTCTAAGACTTGGTCCTTCTCTAATTTAGGGGCATTGAAATGTTACTTTCTTTTATGAATTAATGGTAATTAAAGACTATAGCTACATTTTCTCTTAGCCAATTTAAATTTGGCAAGAGAACCCTAACCTTACAATTTCAGATTTTTTTCTCTTTTTTTCTTTGCTTTTTGTGTCTTACGGGTCTACAAAATCCAAACTCTGGAAAACAGCAGCATCTAGCTAATTCTGTCTGTATGGCAAGAGGGAGAAGGGAGATGATCACCATTTTTAGGCCAAAGTATTACATTTCTACCCAACCAAAACTTGCACCTCAGCTAGTGATAAGTAGGACACCCCATGTTCTTGAGTTATAATTCTCCCCACCTGCTAATATGGCTCCTAAAATTAAGCCACTGAAAGTTAAAAAAAAAAAGAACGAAGCAAGGCAAGAAGTAACCTGTAGAATAAACCAGTGAATGGATTCAGTTTCAACTAACAATGAATAAAAGTTTGTACTATGCAATATTTACCACACACTCATACTAAAATTTATTAGTTGTGCATCTGAAATTCAAATTCACCTGGGGATTTTTTATTTTCTATCCAAGGCTATTTGACCCTTTGGAAAATACATAGGTAGTGACATATGAATTAAAGTAAACTCTACACATAAATGGCTATTAGTGAAAGAATGCTGTCTAAAGGTGAAATATTTAGATCCCTGGGTTCTTATAAAAGTACAACGACCTTCAGTGATATTCGAAGAAGTGTAAGAGAAACTGACTTACTCCCAGTGGGCTTGATGGCAGCATGCTGATAGCCAGTGTTCATAAGCAAACCCCGCCATTCATCGTTGCCCTGCTCTGAGCTGGCCCTTCAGGTACTGCCCATGAATTCGCTTCCACCTACACTGAGCTTCAGGAGCTGAGCGTTAGTGGGTGGGAAGCAGGGAGGGAGCCAGCGTCCTGTGCTATGCCGCCCTTGGCCGCACTAGGCGTGTGGCCAATGCACTTACCCCTTGTTTTTCTCCCCGATGTTAAAACTAATACAAAGTTTAAAGCACGGCACATTTTTCACCATCCTGCCTGGCACATGTACAGTTCTTTACCTTAGCCAAAACAAAAGCCATCAAAAAACCGTCAAAGAGCATGAGTGACCTCTCTGGTACTATCTGTAGGGAAATTACTTCCCCTCTGCAAAGTAGACGCCTGTTTTCTGTTAGGGAAATAAGTTGGTGAATAGGAGCTGGAGATGAGCAGGAAGCAGGAGCACATATGTGGTGTGAAGTTGATTACCACATCAGAGATGTGATTGGTCATTTTATTGATGTTGTTTCTCCCCAACCACCTCAAGGGCACTACGAAAGTGATGTTGGAGTGTATGTGTGGGGGGGGGAGATATTCCAATAAATGGGAGTGAAAATCAAAATGGGACCTCAGAGCTATTCTGGTAACTGGTCACTCACAGTGGCCTCAGATTCTCATCCAAACCCAAATGTCATCAATAGAATGACACTGGGCAGGTCTTGCCTCCTTCTGGGTATCAGTATTTCCCTTTTCCACTGAGGGGACTGGACCTTCTCATGTCTACGGGCCCTTAATTTAGCCCCTAGGAGGTTCAGAGGGGAGCAGGGACTCTCGAGTTACACGTGAATCCAGAGAGCAGGGCTCAGCCCTTCCCCTCCTGGGGGTTCAGCATCTTCAGTGTGTTGAAATCACAGCACACTCCTTGCCCTTGATCTGAGCTCCACATGCAGAGGTGCAGCCTTTCTCCGTGCTTCGCCCTGCCGTCCCCCACAGGGTCAGTGGAAGTGGAAACTTGGTTGGGCAGTGTGCCTGGCCCTCCAGGAGCTGGCTGATCATCACTGCCATTCTCTCTCAAAGCTGTTCCTTAGGTCAGATAAAAAATACTCAGTGTTCAGCCACCACTTATATAGGTATTCAAAGAGTAGACCTGCCACTTTTTCTGTTCTTGTTGCTAAAACACACTCTGGACTGCAGATTTTCTTATACTACCCTTTCCAGGTCTTTTTCCACTGGGCTACTTCCGGCCCAAACCGGAAGAAACCTTTCCATTTGGGCCAGCCTTTTGATATTGAGCCAGGGTGTGACAATGTATGGTTTCCAAAGTTCGCAGCATATCCCCTGACTTTGCCCTTTGTAAACTAAGGAGAAAGTGTAGTAGATGACACCAGAGATCTCTAAGGGATCCTTGCCATTCTGAGCCCTATAGCTCATTGGGGTGGTGGTCCGTGTGTTGCTGAGCTATGGCTGTGCTTTTCTGATACTAAATCCCATAGCAAAATCATAGGTCTTTCATTTTCTTTGTTATTCAGAAGGACTTGTTAAAGCACCATTTCTCTGCATGGGTTTGTTTGTGTCATGTTATTCATGGGCTACATCCTGGTGGTAGTTCCTATGACCCTGCCCCTCCATGACTCCCCCATTCTTCCAAATCCCGTTTCTCTATCCTGTGAACCCCTGTTGAGCATCCCAAGATGGAAATTTACTAGAGGGCCTGTACCTCTGTGTGGCCTACACCTAGGACATTGCTGGCCTTTGCCCAAGTTGTGCCGCCCCATCTGGGATGACCTAACATCACTGCGATCGGTCTGGTGACCTGCCTACATCCCATCTGCCTACCCAGTTCGCTCTTGCGCCATCTTGGTGTCTCTTACAGCAGGTGATTACATTTCTTGTCACTCTCTTATGTTTTACCCATCTCCTCCAACATCTCATTCACTGGTTCCACAAAGCAATTTCGAGTGGCCCTATGCAGTCTGCCATGGTGAATAAAAAGTATAGTACTTACCCTCTCAGAGGCCAAACATGGGTGAGAGAGACAGACAGGAAAGAAGGAAAGAATCAGTCATTTCCCATGTTGACAGAAACAAGGAAGGAAACAAACAGATACTGTACGAGTGACTGGTGGAGCCTCTTTGAAATAATGGAAGTCTGCCAAGGTGACCTTCAGCCCAAGACCTCAAGAATGAGAAAAAGCCATCTGTGAGAAGGGGATGGACAGTGGCTTCCAGGCTTTGGCTTCCAAACCTGGGCAGACACTGAGTCAGGGAAGAGTTCAGTGTGCTTGAGAACTGAAAAGAAACTTCCCTGTCCAGCACACTTTCCAGAACCTTCTTTCATGTAGATGCTGCTAACTTCACCTGCTCACACTGATGAACCCATCTGCTAAGCTTCTTCTGGTGCTTTGCTGGGGCCCCTGGGATGGCGCTTGGTAGCCCACTGTCTTCTGTTATTTCAGCAGTGTGGAACAGCTGTACGTTGAATTTCATACTTCACCTAGCAAGGGTTCTCTTTTTATAGAAGGGGCTGAAGAAACACTCACACCGTATTCAGTTCAATACCCATAAATCAAGCACCTTATATCTCGGCTGGGTGGTTCATGCTAGGTATTTAGCTCAATGCTCGAGTTTAAAAATAACCAAACTCTGGTCTAACCATGAAGAAAACACCAGACAAACTCACACTGTGGAACACTGTATAACTTACCTGACCAGTATGCCTCAGAACTGTCAAAGTCATTAAAACTAAAGTTTGAGAACCTGTCATAGCCCAAAGGAGGCTAAAGAGCCAAGGTAACTGAACATAATGGGAACTGGGTGGCGTCCTAGGACAGGGAAATGGCACTGAGTTATAAACTAGTGGAATCCAAATAAAAATGTGAAGTTTAGTCAATAGCAGCAGACCAGTGATGATTCCTTAGTGGCAAGCAGCATACCTTGTAAAACAAGGCGTTATCAAGACAGTAAAGTGTATGAGAACACCTTGTACTATTTTGACAACTCTGCTGTACATCTAAAATTGTCCTAAAACAGTTCTTTTAGATTAAAAATAAGCATATAAGTTCTGAAGACATGTTCTCTGCTTTCTCTAAGCTTATATCCAATAGAGGAAACACACACCTAGGTGGCAGCAATACAGGATGGTAAAGATTACAGTAGAAATGGGCAGGTAGACAAGTAGTCTAAAGGAGAGTGTGATTTACCTAGAGAAGGATTGAATGAGAAGGGCACTGTCTGGAGCCAGATTATGGAGCATCAATAGGAGTTTGTAGAAGGTAGAAGACTAGCTTAGAAAATGTTAATTTGAGCTTAGGAAAGGGCATGTGATATGGCTCAGAATCACCCCAGGTAGTTTAATGTTCAACAAGAGGAAAGAAAAGAGAGTAAG
This sequence comes from Dinomys branickii, assembly GCA_004027595.1. Classification (NCBI taxonomy): domain Eukaryota; kingdom Metazoa; phylum Chordata; class Mammalia; order Rodentia; family Dinomyidae; genus Dinomys; species Dinomys branickii. Next base: position 96,549 of record PVLD010000275.1, on the reverse strand, counting down.
CCAGCCACAGGGATGTTCTAAACAAGGATGATATAACAGTCACTAACCTCATTACAGTCCCCTTAAAGGAGGTGCTTCAGGACTGTTCCCTCCCCCCTCAGGGCAACAGAATTCAAGGTGAGTTGCTTTTATGCAATGTGCAGTGTTTGTGTATAGCCCATGTGTATTCTCCTGTTTACTAAGTTCATCTTCAGGTTACCTAAGATACCTCCTACTTCATGTGATTACTGGAGGGCCTAATAGATGCTATGCCAGTGTGCTTTGGGGATGATGACCAGAAACAAGTCTGTATGTGTTCCATAGGGATGCAGTTTTTTTTCAAATATTTTCAATCAGCAGTTGATTGAATCCACCGGTGTGGAGCCAGCAGGTAGAGAGGCCTGGTTGTGTTTCTGGCCAGGATTTTACTGCCACAGCAGCCAATCCCCAGACTCTCTGAGCAGATCCCCCAGGACATTCTCCCGTCATGCTCCAGGTGCACCACACTATCTGATCCATTCTGGAACTCCACAGCCCAGCCTCTTTTTCTGGAAGTGGATGGATGACCAGGAAAAGGCCTGGACAGGGACCCACAGGGATGATGACTTAGGGGCTGAGGCACCAGCTCAGTGGTTGGTCATGGGTCACTGTCTCTGAACTGGACAGGCCAGAGTGTCTGCCATGAGCACAGCTGCAGGTGAAAGGGCTAGAAGAAAGGCGCATTATGAGTAAGTGTTGTGATCTGTTGACAGCTGTGTCCCCGGTGTGTTCTCAGTTCTTAAAGAATATTAGATAAGTGGAGGAAAGGACTTACCTATGAGGACGATTAGCTTAGCCTTCGGCCACAGATAAACACAACACCATGGGGCCCTGGCATGTGGTGGCCAGCTCACAGGTCAGAAGGCAACCACTGATGGGAGGAGGCTCAGTCCATCCTTCCTCAGGGAAATTTACAAAGATCTAGAGAGGTTCAGAGGAGACCTCACAGTGGCAGAGGGTCACCAGGCCCTTTGTGGAAGCAGGTGCTACCAGGAAGCACAGGAGCGAGTGAGCCAGTGTGTCGTGAATAGGCAGGACCAAAATAACGGTAGATTCTCCAGACCCTGTGGCAGCCCCAGCACCCCACTACAAACCTAAGTATCCTATCAAATGGGCATCCTGACCATGTGAGCCTGACAGATCAGTGGAGGGGCTGAAAGGAGAGAATCCTCCCAGAGCCCTTGGCACAGTCCTGGGTGCCAAAGTGCTCTAATCTTGTTATTGTTGAGATTATTCCTTACCACATTTTCAGGAGAACTGTGCTATGCACAGTACTCTGTGTGTATTTTTGCAATAACCTTCTCCAAGCCTGGTGAGTCTGTTCTTCACAGACAAGAAAAGAAAAAAATATATATTGAAAATTATCCCTAGTCAGAGTTATGGCAAATGTTAGGCAGAGGAATGTGGGTGCCAACCCCTTTGGGACCATTAACCCCAATTTTCTCTGCTGTTAGGTATGGAAGGCCCTGGATACTCACACATCCTTGACAGTGTGCAGTAGGGCTCAGGTATCTCCTGCTTTGGGGAAGATTGGCCCAAAGTGGCAGCAGGCTGACCCGTATAGAGGGAGTTATGGGGAACCAAGGGATCAGGAGGCCAGGAACCATAGCTGGATGACACAGCAGGGGATTCCTGCATTTCCTGGGCTCCTCTTGCAGGAGCATGCAAACCGAAGATACATCGAATCCACTTTTATCTTCTAAAACCTTTACAAGCTACTTCTTTTCTCTTTGTTGTCTAATCAGTGGCTTCACACACATTAGCACTATTTACTTTTTGCATAGGGCACAGAAATCTTATGTAGGATCTTCCAAAGGTAAACAACAGCATAAAAACAGTTTGGCCCAATCCCTTAGCCACAGTTACCAGTGTCTCATGCAGTCTTCCAGAGACCCATATGTGAGTATGACGAAGGCAGGCATATCTACTCAAATACGCACATTTGTTGGAACACATTGTTGTACATCTTCATTTCCTTCACTTAGCACTAAATCTTTAGAGATCATCCCATAGCAGTGGATTTTGAGCTGCCTTTTTCTTTTTAACCACTGTGTGATATCCCTGGATACACCAGAAGTACCCAGGCCTTGCAAATCCAAACAGAACCACAGTGAATGTCCTGCCGCATCTTCCATTTGGCAAATGTGCAAACACATGTGCACATTACATTCCTTGACGTGGAATGGTTGCAATAGTGGGCAAATCAATTTTGATGTTAGACAATGGAAAATACATGTCTTTCTCTTCTCCCCCTATGTACATGCACACACAACTCACTACCCTCTTTCTACTAGAGCTGGATTTTAAACGCTTTAATGATGTCTTTTCCATATTGCAATAGGTTTTATTTAGTCTTTGGTGGTTTTAATTTGCAAAAGGAAGCAAGTAGTTCTTGGGCATGTGTTTTTAGTAAGCTGTACATGTCCTCAAGTAGAGGGTCCTTTCGTCTTTCCAGAAGCAATTGCGTCCATCAGTCTGCCTGGATCCATTTCTTAGTTAATATTCCCCAATCCCTGATAATGCTGACAGGAGCAGAACAGTACTAGGGCTGATAATACTCGGTAACACTCAGTGTTTACGGGGATTTTTTGATAGATTTCAAAGCACTCAACAGCATTCAACCACAGTTCCTGTGGCTCTCTCAAAATCATCTCTGAAAATGACAGAGAGTACACAGAAATGAAAGCTCCGCCTTGCATTCAGATTGCGTGACAGGCGACCAAGAAGAATGTCCTAACTATGCAGCACGTGTCCACCTAGCATAGCATGCCACTTGGGTTAGTCCAGAACTGCTACCTCTTGTAGATATATTTCCAGTGAAAAATTGTTTCTGTATATGTAAGCAGCAAACAGAAAAGACCCTTCTCTGGCCTTTGAATCCTTTAATTCTCTCTGGTCTGGGTCTTTTCTATTGGAGAAGATATATAAATATAACAGAACATTATTTCCAATGGCCCAGAAAAAGCAGGAAACTAAAAAGGAAAAGAGGGAAGGAGAGAAGTCCAGGGGGAAAAAGGAAGGAAGGAAAGAGGAAAAACTTAAATAAAACCTAACTCAGACCTGATGCTGTCTTCCAAAGGGAAACACCTACCTTGTGAGTGGAAAGCCTGCCCTGTGTATGTTTGATTCCCCCAGTGGGAAATTACCCTTATAGACGGGCTTTTTATTCTCGCCTTACCCCTCCCCACCCTTTCCTGCCCCCTTCCAGTCTCTACACTTTCCAAACCCTAGTGTATAAACAGAGAACTCTAACCATAGAGCAAGGGTTTCAGTGGGGAAATGTTAGCAAACATCATCTCATAGTTCAGATACAAAGCTAAGGCACAGAGAAACTTAGTTTATTTCGTGGCAGAGATTCCGTGTTTTGCATATCTCCAAGAATAACGACTAAGTCAGGAATGATTAACCAGTAGGTTGTATTTCTAAATATTTATTACACAGATGACACCACACATCAAGATGAAAGCTAACGTTACTACAATCCCGCAACTCTAACACATCTTACCATTTTCATCCCTCCTCTGCATCCTTTGAAGTTCTTTGTCCTCATGCCCCTAAAGTCATAACCAGAGCCACATAATTTTGTGGGCAAGAGCCCATGCTCTGGCTGTGTGTCCATCCAGAGCCCACCATTGACTGACTGGGTTTAATTACTTAACCTGTGAAATGAGCATATGAACAGTACCCACCTCACAGGGCTGTTGGAGAATCAATAAGATACCTTTCACAAATAGTTAGCAAAATGCCTAGATTACACCATGTACTTGGTAAATATTAGCTGCTGCTAATAAACTTTGCTTTCTAACTTTAAAAATGTATCTTTTGCAAGAGCCAGCCATGGGAAGACACACCTGCGATCCCAGCACTCTGGCAAGCTGAGGCAGGAGAATGTCAAGTTCAAGCCCAGCCTTGGTAACTTAGCAATGTAGCAAAACCCTGTCTTAAAACAGTGGGGGTCTGGGGGTGTAACTCAGTGCAAAGGCACCGGATTCGCTTCCCAGTGTTGCATAAATGAATACATAAAAGATTAAGGAAGCGTATCATAAGCAAGAACAACAGAATTGTCTGATAGATCCTAGATCCTTGCCGAGCTGACTGCCCATTCCTGGTGGAACCTCTTCTTCTAGACTGCTGGCAGTGCCTCAGGGTTTCGCAGACCAGCCTGGGATGGCCTTCATTGCTCTCTTGACCTCACTCTGCAAACCCCAAGCGTCCGGGCGGAGGTGCTCAGAAAATATGAGTCCCTCAAATTCCCAGTGCATCCCTGGCTGGCTGCATCCATCCAACCAAATTACAATCTGGGTATTTTGCTGATGCTTTTCAGAGTTATGATTTTAAAAAAGCAAAATACATTAGCATCCCGCTATTTTAAAAACTGATTTTGTAGATTTTGTACTTTAAAAATTGTATGCTCATTAAAACGTTTGCGGTATTATTGGTGGGAAATTTTTGCACTAGTACAATTCACAACTTCCGGGAACACTGCGAGTGTGGCCTGAATAACTCATACAACCTTAGTCCGCGTTCCCGATTGTTAGATTGCGCTCCGTCTCCTTTACCGTTCGCATTTCTGCATACGTGTGTGCGATGTTTGCCTGGATGGACACGCATACCGCCAGTGCACTGTTACCATTATACAGACATCACACGCCCGCGCGCGTGCCGTGGGTACCCTGTGAAGGGCACCGACCCCTTCCCCTTTTCTACTGTCAGTTTTCTGAGAATACGGTCTTTTTCTCCTATCCCGCAGCACAGTGATCATAGCCAGGGAAACGGGGCTGGTACAATTCTATTCTCCAGCCTACAGTCTCTTCTGTATTTTTAAAGCCTCCCTTGAAAAAGTAGGTGTGGGACAAAGATAATAAATGTACATCACGGCCTAATTAGGCCACCTGTTCACCTGGTGACCTCCTCGCCGGAGCCATTCTTCAAAGTGGGGCTCGCAAGACCCCGCCGCAGGCCTGCGCGAGCCGCCTGCCCCGCTCCTCCGCCTGCAGCGCCGCCGGCCCCCGCGGCCCAGCGCCCTTCCCTCGGGCCCCACCCCGACTGCGCGTGCATCTGAGAGACAAGGGGTGCTTCGGGGATGTTTGCGAAGAAGTGCTGGGGCGCAGAGACAAATGCAAGCCGCCGATGAGTTAGACTCGATGGGGGAGGCTTTTAGAAAACGCCCTGAAGAGAGGGAAGCTCAAAGATGCGCAGTACGGGTGAAACGGTGCGTCCCCTTCCGGAGCATCGCCGGCGAGGCGGGGCCCTGCGTGGACTCGGCTCTGGTCTCCCCGCTGCTCCCTCCCGCTGTGTTCTTCCTGCTCTGCCCGGAAAACCTGCGACAGCTGCAGGAGTCCAGCGCTGTGCCGGGGACGTGCACAGACTAGGGCTGGGCCTGCGAGCGAGCGAGTCACAGGCAGGCCCGGATCCCGGCCCCAGCAGCCCCCAGCTCCGCGCCTTCCTGCTACGTTAGCAGCAGTAACTTTCCGTGCGCCCCGGCGGGGCGGAGCTCCGCTGTCCCCTCGCGGCCACCCAGGCCCCGCGCCAGGGTCCCGGCAGGCGAAAGCCGCTGCGCTACAGCCTCGCCAGAACAGGAACTCCCAGCGCCTTAGAGCTGCAGCGCCGAGCTTGCCGTGCCCAGGTCCCCCCTGCAGGCACTGCCACCTGCCAGCCCCGGGTCCCAGCAGCAGCTCCATGCTCGCCCGGCGGGTCCAAGGGTCACAAAACAGAGCGGGTGGCCAGTGGCTTCTGCCTTTACTGGGTAGCCATGCTGTGCACATTGCCGAGTTGTTGCACTTTGTTTCCCTGTAGAAATGCTTGCCTAGCATTTGCCGCATGCCTGGCACGGAGCGAGCCACTTTACACATGGGCTCGAATCGTTCTGACAGCCTGCGAGGTCGGACTTCTGTGCCTGTTTCAGTTTTTTAGATGGAGAAACTGTAGCGCAGGAAATCTAAATCACATAAGAGGACGAGATGATCCCTCACCCTATTTGAGCCAGCGCCCCGCGGGGTCTTTATCTCTTCTGCATCTCCTACCTTATCTTCACTTAGCTGCTTCGGCTTGCTTTTCCATCTGACAGTTGTCTCATTAGCAATGTGACTTGGATCTGTCTATGAACGTGCATTAATAACTTCCTAGATATGTGCCCTAGATATCCCCGGCACTTCAGTGAGGTCCAAGCAAAGAGTAGCGTTTGGGTGGGGGGTGAAGGATCTGTACTGAGCAGCAAAAGGACATTGTGTGAAAGCCTGGGACCTTTTAGGAGTTCGAAGGACTGGAGAGTCTTACGGACAGGAGTGGTTAGGCGAGGCTTCCAACAAGGGAGACAGATCTCTTACAAAGTCCAGTGAGCTTTGGACAAGTAAGCAGGAAGAGCCAGGCTTGGGGACTGAGGCTCCCTGTCCCTGGAGTCCTGGCATGCCTGTAAGAACTCTGTCCACCATCTGCACACAGTAGGACTTGGGCAGTGCCTGTGGTCGTAGACCTTAAAAATCAGGGACCTTAACATCTGGGGCAGTTTGGTGGTTCTGCCAATTTCTGTACCAGTGAAGAGGCCAAGACGGGTCATCCTGGTGCTCCAATCTGTTATGACTCACTGTGACAAAGCAGTGACACAGAACAGCGTGGTGGGGGCAACTTGACTTCAGACCTCCAGCTTGTTCGCACATGGACTTCGGTGCTGTGAAAACCAGAAGATAAAAAGCTGATGATGTGCTTAATGATCTGGGATAACTCATGAATTTTTTGCTTGCCTTTTATGTGATGATATACTCATGCCAAAAATAAATAAATACATAAAAATGAGCAAATAAATAAAAAAAACTCTCAGCCCTGCAGATTATTAGACCCCCCCTCATAATTACTATGACATATTATTGGTGAATGTGGGTAAACCATCTGTGCACTTCCAAGATATTTTACTCCACAATGGATCAAGTGAAGCTCTGATGGTTACCCACACTGCATAAAGCTAAATTCAAGCTTCAGTGGTAGGAGGAGTCAGAACTTGTCCTCATTGTCAAAGAAAGGTAGTCTGTTGAAGAACATGTGTCAGTTTTGCAGTTGTCCTATTGCCATAATCATGCTTTAGGTCAAAGTAACCATGACTGTGCATTGAATTCTGGAGGGCACTTTTCATTATGGAACATTACGGTAAGTAGCTTATGTCCAACACAATTGCAATTAGAGTTTAGCGAACCACAGAAGGGACAGCCGGTGTAGAATGCATTAATAGCACTACCTTTGCCAGAAACATGTTTTAACCTTTTGTGCAGCCGCCGGGGGAAAGGTTCCACTGCTTCTTGGAGTAGGGAACACCTAGCTTGTTTTGGAGGACCACTCCCTTTCTAAGCTGAGCACCTCTGGGCATGTGTCAACAGGAGGTGTTGAGACAGATGGAGGAAAAAACCCACAAGCTTCTAACTCAGCAGATTAGCAAGAGTTGGGGAAATGACAAGACGGGAAAAACTCCAAAGAAACTGCCCTTCTCACTGGAGAGTGATAGTCGGCCAGTTACTAGGGGAATGAGACCATGAACTTTAAAAGGCAAAAGGTTATACTTAAAAGGTAGAATGATTTTCACCTGTCTTGAAATGAGAACTCATTCTTCTTTTGTCCCCCAAGTAGACAGGACCAATTACCTATGTATTTCAACTCTCACAGAGTTCTTAAAAAGTAAATATATGACAAAAGTTGTGTCAACCTATTTTGATTGGTTGGTTGGGTTTTGCTTATATGTGTGTGTGTGTGTGTGTATGTGTGTGTGTGTGTCTTGTTTTTTACTTTTTTTCTTTAAGACAGGATCTCGCTGTGCAGTTCAGGTTGACCTTGAACTCACTATGTAGCCAAGGCTGGCCTCAAACTCTCAGCAGTCCTCCTGCCTCAGCCCCCCCGAGTGCTGGGACTACAGGTGTGTCAGCATATTTTACAGTGAATTGAAGTTGGATAGGGTCAAATACAGCTTCAAACAAGTACCCTGCCTGAGAATAGTTTAATCTAGTCAATAATTGGTGTATTTATCGAGCACTATTATGTTTCAGAGGACCAGGTACAGTACAGGACAGAAGGGACCGGCTTTATGCGCATGTGTATGCATGCGTGTGTGCAAGTGTGCATGCGCAAGGGGCCTCTGTCACTGTGTAGTACACATAATTATAGGGAGCTGGGTGGGGAGGTCGGAACCAGCAAAGGGACGAAGGTAGCAGAGCTTATATCTTGGCCTTGGCCTCGGTTGATGGAAATTTGAACGCTGGTACCCAAGCATTGTTCTGTCACCATTTCAGAGGGCAGTGTTGCTGTCAGATTCTTGGAGTCCCCAGCTGCTGCTGCTGCTTTACAAACAAGATCATGAGAGGGGAAAACCAGCCAAGCTAAGTGTCAATGGCCAAGAAAAGAAAGATATACTGTAGCAGTCCAAAGAATGTCTGTTTTACAGTTTCTCTGTGGCCTTTCCTAGTCCTTCCCTCTTTGAGAAATAAAAACTGCCCTGAGATACAAACCCCACCCGCTTCTCCATGGCTTAATGGTTTCTAAAAACCAGTGTTAAGCTTATCCTTCTTTCTCTGGAGCACACAGTGTTTTGAGCAGGACTCGCCCCCAGATGCCTCCCTGTCTTTCCCACACACACAAAGGACATCCCAGTCCCCATGGTCCTACCAAAATTTGGACATAGCAACTTCAGTCAAGGATGGGGTGGGGCTTCCTACCCATCCTGAGGCAAATCTATGCATTGCTAGACTTGTCTTAATGAAGACCAGGGTTTTAGGGTTTCCTGTGTTTGTGTGGTATCCTGTGAGGTGTGTTTGTTTTGTTGTTTTTTCCTTTCTGATTGATCCTGTACTTTACCCACAATGCCATGAAAGAAACTGTAGCAGGCGTTTCCTTTGCAGGAGTCTGTGGATAGATGTTTTTCCAGGGAGATGGCTCAGTGTTACAATTCTTTCTCCTGAAACTCACTCCCTCCGACCTTGCTGCCCTGCAACACTCAGCACAGAGCGTATCCCTTGCTGGTATATTCGCAAGGCAAAAGTAAAGGCCCCAGCTTTCACTGGCACCAGGTCTAAGTTCTTTGTCTCAAGTAGTGGATGAGGATATATTGAGTACGAGCTGGGGTCCCTACCATGCATAACATTTCTTTAGTCAGCAAATATGAGCAATAAAACCAGTACCTACTGTGTGTGGGCACTGAGATGGTCCCAACGGACCATCTGTGATATTCTGTCCCAACTGGGCTCAGTAGCAAAAATCATATATAACCCGTGTCATTGGTAAGTTATGTTAGGAGAGAAGGAAGCCAAGGAGTTATGGACCGTTTTGTTTTGGGAAGAAGTTTTATGTTGTGAAGTCTTCCTGCATGGTAATTAAAAACGGTGCGTTGTCTGCAGGAGTTCTGCTACTGAGCAGATTATGGCTGCTCTTGGGAAGTGCCAGAAAAATTAGCAACTGTGAAATTATGGATATGTTCATTAGTGCTGTCTTCTAATAAAGTATATCTGTCTCAGTAAAAGTGTTCCATCAAGTCTTCTTTAGTTCTTTTGAGAGCTCCTCCAGTTACTTGCAGAGGTGTGTCTGGCACTGCCTGAGAACAAAGGGGCTGTTGGCTACGTCCTTGCGGAGATCCTGTGAGCCTTGGCATCAGGGTGAACGTGGACATGGCCTGGCCATTGGATGGAGCCAGGATCAACTTTATATGTGCAAAGGGTGAGATTATTCGGGGAAGATTGGTTTATTCTGACCTAACAAAAACTTCTTTTCCCAAAAAGTGGTGCTGGCACATTTGGGAAATACGTATTTGGAATCGGAATTTCTTAAACACTCTCCTATGGAATTCCTCATAACCCCCCTCCCTCCAGAAGCTTATTTGTTTCTCTTCCAGACTCTTGGTTCCTTTCTGACCCTTTGTAAGGTCTATAAGAAGGGACATTTTCTAACTTTTAGGTTTTCATAGATAGCAGTAAAACAGTGATCAGAAGTAGCAACTGCACATTCAACAAACAGCCACGGCCACTGGCCACCCAGTAGGGTTCCACGGTGACGACCAGGGGAGGGACAGGAGAGAGTAGTGCATGCACTAGCGTTACACACCCACCCTGAGGACCCGTCACAGTGCCCCCCTAGGGAAACACACACCCTTACAGGTTTTGATCTACACTTTCACGCAACTGTCTAACATCATCCATTCATAAGTTCTCCAATGTGCCTCGCTCTAGCTGATACCCAGATACGTCCGCTGTGCGCATGCGTGTGTGTGTGCTCACCTGAAATAGAATATAGAATGGCTTGTGTGCGTGGGCAAATGTGCACTTATAAAAGTTTATATATTTCCTAGTCGTCTTCACACGAGTTTTGTAAGAGCTGTCCGAAGCGGACTGGCTTCTCTCTAAGGGGAAATGAAGCGCCCATGAGACATGGCCCGTGACGGTGCCGGTTACGGGCTGCCACATGTACTGGAGCAGGCACACACGGTGGACAGTGAGTGGGCCGTGGGCAGAAAGCAGTCTCTGTCCCAGACTCTGAGCACACCAGCCTTCCCAGCCGGCAGGGCTCCATGAGAATCATCCCTCGCTCATTAACAGAAGGATTTGTCATCTGGAGAACTGGTTGCCATGTGTTGATTGTTAGGAGTTCAGGACAAACAGGTTTTAAGCAATGTACAGAGGCTTTTTTGGCAGACAGAAAACATAAACAGTTTCCTTATGAGCCGGGCTGGCAGGGAGCAGCTTACCCGGACCTTGGCTATCTCGCACTCACGTTCCTCCTCCGCCCACCCGAGATTGCTTATTGGAGGTTGTGCCGGGCAAACTCAAATCCCATGATTAGCCTTTTCCTGCCTGGCTGCTGCTGCAGCTGAGAACGCGGTTACCTGCCCTGGGAGCTCCCGATAAGCTCTCCGAGCCCCCTCCCCAGCGACTTTGGGGAGCATCTCCTCTCGCCTCCCTTCTCGCTTTACACATGTTGCAAGGTGAGGTTTAGAGATAGCAGCTGTGTGTTATTCTTTCCTGTTACCAGCTCCCTAGATGAGATAGACTTAGAACAACTCAGAACTTAGCAATTCAGTCTCAGGGACTCCAGAGAGAACAGAAGTCACCCTGTGCCCCTTTATCTCTGCCCTCTGACCCCAAACCTGGTGAGCACAGAGCATCACTGGACTCAAAGCACAGGAATCAGAGCCATCAGCTCAGTCCAGCAAGGGCCATGAGACAGCTTTAGGACCCACGTGGAGGATGACAGCCGTTAATCCCCAGCCCTGTCTTCAGAAGCAGTGGGGGGGCCTGTCCTCGTCCCTCCTGAGCTATAAGCCTGGCTGGTGGTGTCACAACTTATAACTGCACTGACTTCCTTGTTATCTTAGGGTGGAAGTTCTTACCTTTCCTCTCCTTGTAGGAAGAAGAGGTACATTATTTGGGTTCTCACCATGCTCTAGGCAATTTACATGTATGTGTGTGTAGTTTTCCTTAAACCTTGTGATGGCAGTAAATGTCAAGTATCCTGTTTCTTTCATTGAGAAAGCTGAGTTTCAGAGGTTCAGTACGTATGACTGAACCAGCACAGCACACACAACTAGGGAGTGGCAGAACCTTACTTAGTTAAGTCCAGAAGACCTGATTCCTTGTGCCATGCCAGGATGCCCCACCACTGCACACACACACACACACACACACACACGCATGAAGATTGCAGAGCCAACAATGGAAACTTGCTTTCTCTCCAGTATGGAGGACTGAACCCAGCACCTCATACTTGCTAAGCAAAGCATTCTACCCCTGAGCAATACCCCCAGCTCAGAAGCTGTGTCTTTATCAGCCAGATTGTGGGTAGCCTGTCTCCCAAACTCCTGAGTGCTTTTCTTGGGGCTTTCTCATTTCTGAATCTGGTGGATGCCTCTTTTCTTAGAAGATGCTCCCGACTCAAGCAGACCTCGAAAAAGTAGTATTTCATGGCTTGCCCATCGTCGTTCTGACACTTCCCGCGTCCTCCCCCCACCCTCCACCTGTCTGCCATCCCCTGGCTCCAAGGCCACTTTGGCCAGTGCTGGCTCGGTCTCCTTCCTTCTCCCCCCGCTCATGCCGGCATCCTCCCAGTGCTGCGAGGACCAAAGGGTCTCTCAAACCCAAGCCCTACTTAACTTCTGCTCCTGGGACGGTTACTTTCTGAGCCACGCTTGTGGCCCCTCCCACTCAATCACAGTCTCCCATCACAGAATTCCTTCTTTTTCACCTAGATGACTAAACCTCATTTGATAATAAAGGAAATTATTTTAAAGGAAAAAGAAAAAAGCACCCATGGTTCTCACTAACCTACAAAAAAATGTGCCAGTTTTCCTTTTCTATCATATTCCTGTGTCATGCTTTATATTTTTGCAATGAATGTACAGATCCGGTGCTATAACATGTATCAGCCAGCGCGTGTTCTTCTAAAGGAAAGGTGGAAAGCCCCAAGCCCATCAGCCTCTTGTTGTCCCCAATACCTTCCCAGGAGTGATCTTTCCAGGCTCTGAGGGTGCCCCTTCACTGCCACTAATAAGAGAACCAGACAGCAGACTGGAAATTGCATGACTGCTACCCTCTCTCACGTATTAATAACTCATAGGATTTCACAGAGAACTCAGCCTGAGACATTCATTCAGCACCATGTGCCCAGCACTTCCTGGGCAGTTTACCATGAGACGTGGTATTGGAATCCTCCAGCCATCCTCATATACCGAAAAGGAAACCAGGATACAGAAGGCCTGAGCTCCTTGCCCACCTGGCCAGGGAAAAGATAAGATTTAATATTGGGTCTGACTCCAAAGTTTGTTGCCATTTGCCTCTTTTCTCAGAAAATCCTTTGCTAAATAAGGCTTAGTCCCCAGGTCATTTCAAAGGCACGCGGGGGAAAATGCAAGAAAAGGCAATCAAGACAATATTATGGTCTTGTTACACCGAGATATAAAACAAATGTAAATTTATTCAAACAGCACAAGAGAGGTGCTTGTAGTGATACACGTTAACAGGAGACCTGTTACTCATAATTGATTTTACTAGTATTTTAGCATCTGACCTGTTTCTCTTAATTGAATTGAAACGACTTATGCAACACATTTGTTGTACTGACTTTGGAAAGATACGATCACCTTCACTTACACTTTTATTTTTAAGCCGGAATTTTAAAAAGTAATTTCTGAATGGTGGTTTCAAAGACAAGTAAAACAAAACCAAGTTCTCTTCCCTAGGAAATGGTTACACAATTGCAGTTATTTTGTTTTAAGTGGGGGTGGGGACAGACATTTTGTATGATGATTGGGGAGGTCACCCTGAATAAAAATAAAATCTGTCCATTAAATCTCTCAGAAGAATTGCAGATGGAATCACCAGGGACAATGTAGAGGATTACTCTGCCCTCTAGTTTAACTTAGTTGAAATTAGTAACTCCAAAGCCCTTAAAGCATAAACTGATTTTGTGTTTGCAGAAAATACTTTGCCACTAGGGATGGGGTGGTGTGGAGAGCGGTGGTCTCGGATCTCACCTTCTGGCTTCTTCGGTGAAGTGCAGCGCATATCAGTCTGCTGGGTTTACCAATGCTGGGCCCAGCAATACCCCGAGGTTGATAATTCAGACACATACTAAGGGATTGTCTGCCAAAGGAGGTAAAAATTATGACTCTAAATTCAGGCTTCGACTGGGCTGACTTCCACCAGTTTCTGCCTGGGGTTAGTTGAGGCTTGGAGGAACATTCCAGAAGTAGGGGAGGTTCCTTTTTCTTTTTCAAGTTGGCAGGTCTCGTCTTGGCAAAGAAACAGAATCGGTATAGCAGATTAATGCCTTGTAGGATGACTGGGAATTGGGTGAGAGCAGAGGGAGGAAAAAGGGAAACAAGAGAAGAAAACTGGCATTTTGAGAACTCGTGAGAAATGGGACTTGCTGGCCAGCAGTGGTCTGAGGTGGACATCTGGTGTATGCTAGTCTCCAGCATGTGTTTCTTAATAAATGATCTCAGACCTTCAGTGATAACATCCAAGGGAGAATGAGAAAAGGGGTTTGAGGGAACACTTTCCCGGGTTCCTTCTCCCCGTGCCCAACAGGGAAAGAGCTGACAGTAGCCCTGCCTAGTCTAACTTGAGGCCACCCATTGGCTGGTAAGACTAGGATGAAACATGAGCACCTTTAATGTAGGGTTGAAAAACGGAATGCCAGGAAGTTAAAAGGACTTAGGGGAAAATGTCCTTTGGCCTTCCGCTGCGTGACGGGATTCTGAAGTGGCAGCTAGTGAGCAGAGTAGACTCAGTTAGTCCAGTCAGAGGAAAAAAGCACAAAACCAGAGGACCAACATCAGTAATATCTTTGAGTACAGTGATGAAAGAGTGAGGGTGGCTGTACCAGAAAGGCGGGTCTGTGCATCGGGTTCCCAAGGCAGCTCTGCCTCTGCCCAGCTCGGGAAGCCCACCCGGCCTGCTGCACGGCATTTACTGAGCACCTGCTAGGTGCTGGGGCTCTCTAGACCGTTTGTACAGACAAGCCTCCGTCCCTCCGTCCTCCCCCCGTGCCGTTTTCTAGCTTTTCTCTCCTTTTTTTCTTACAAACTTAAAATTCTTTCGGAGGCGGAGACAGATGGTGATTTTGTTTTCTACTAGGACAAAGCGAAAGGAAACGCAGAATGGAATTATGCAAACAGTGTATTTTTACATTGACAGGAATCCAGCAGCACGCAGACCCAGAAGATTTGAGCGGAGTTAAACACATGGCTCGTGGAAGCCTTTCTCCCACATGTGCCTTGTCGCTGATTCGGAGTGGGCACGTGGTGGGGCACAGAATGACTGACCAACATTTAGAGGCGGAGAAATCAAAGCAAAGCTCTTGTCGCCCTGCCATAGGGACTTCCTTGGAGATCTTGTGAGATCTGAGAGACTGGACCCGTTCAAGAGTACGGAATTTTCCATTCCCCACTGTCTATGTAATGATATCCAGCCCAGCAGGATGAAGATAATTGTGTGGGAAGAGAATTTTTATTTATCTCTGAATGCAAATTCCCCCTGCTTGTTTCACTTAGAAACACCTCCTTCCTCCCTTTTGTCTGAAATTTAGTGCAGGTCACCCGGCTGTAAACTTTAGGTGGCGTGCCTCCTCCTCTTTGTCTGCTACAAAGTTTTGATCATCTTCTGATTTTTCCACCTTACGTGAATCGAAACATTCCCCTGCTCATCAACAGTTCACATGCATCGAAAATGAATCCTTTAAAAATCTGGTTTTTTCCCCACTACACAATTTACCTGCATCGTACTTGGATGAAATTCACAGTTCTGGGTGGTACCCCTGGACTGGACACAAAGATCCAGAGAGGCTCCCTGATTCTTCAACTTTTTATTCTCCGCTTCTCTCCCCTCCCTCTCCCTGGCTCCCTGGCTCCCTGGCTCCCTGGCTCCCTGGCTCCCTGGCTGCCTGGCTGCCTCTTTCTTCCTGGGCGCTGTTGCTCAGCTGTGTGTCTCTCCCATTGCCTACTTAGTGACAGTGAGAGGAAATGAGCCTGAAAACCGATACCCCGTCATATTTTTCTATTCCGCTGGTCTCTTACAAAACCACCAGTCATTTATTTCATCTCACTTATTGTGCCCCAGGCCCACATTTTCCACCTCCTTATCGTGATTTTCTTTGTGCTGTGGTTCCCAGCCATGGCCCGCTTCCTGCTGAATTTAACTGCAACCCAGACAAAACCAAAGACCACAGCTCTCCCCAAGTTCACTCAGAAGGTCACTCCTGGTGAGATGGACATTGCAGATGTGCTAGAAAGATGAGAGGCTGCTTTCATCAGCCCGCCTCTGTTCTTCGCTCCTCGTCCTCAGAGCGGAAGATCCCACGGATTGCCATTGCCTTACGTTATTTAAGACCTTTGACAAACATCTCCCATCAAAATGCTCCACAGATCCTGGCCCTGGCGTGTGGGTGTGTGTGCGTGCTCGAGTGTGTGTTTTACACGGAACTTCAGAATGATTGAGATGTTCAAAAGGACACTGCCAAGTGTGCTCTTTGTGGGGCTTCCATTCCCTCCGGTCGCCCTTCCTTAAGGTCTCTTGGTGGCCCTTCTGTTCTGTTTGATGGCGATTTCTGTTCATTCCAGATTGTATTACATCTCTTTAGCAGCTTCAAACAGCTCTCTGGAGCTGCAATTTTAGCATTTGGGTGCTATCACATCAGTCCCTGGACTTTTGTTATTTTTCGCCGCTTTGATGGTCTCCCTCCGTTCTTCTGTCTTCATTGGTTCCTACTTTTATCTGCACAGCCCGCGCTGCGATCCTGTTATCTATTCATCAGAGGGAGTCCGGCCACCGCGCCTCTGAAGACAAGGCCCTTCCCTCCCCGCTCTGCCCTGCCTGCCCCAGTGGGCAGCCCACTATTTATGCCTTTCATCGGCCACCGTGGAGACCTCTCCTGGGCAGCCACTTTGGTGCTGGGATAAGGATTCATGTGACACCATTTCATTTTTATCAACCTCTTTTGGGTCTTCGCCCTTTGGGCTGAGAGGCAGAAGTTCCTGTTGTGGCCGGCATTTTTCTAAATGGCTTTGTCTCTGAGCATGGCACATGATGAATGGCAGGCCAGCTCATTTCCATCTTAGGGACCTTCTAATGGTACGCGGGTCCTCCCGCTTCCCAGGTGTGACCGAAGGACCAGAACACTGGGCGGGAATCCCACCTGGAGCATTTTATTCCTGGGACTTCCTCTGTGTCTCCTTGAACCTTAAGCCGCTGAACCCAACAGCCACCACATTTTTGTTCCCTCGGCATCCCTGCCGTAAATTTGGCATGTTCTCTTTTGGGTTCTTTCATTAGGGTATGTTTGTGGTATATAGCGAATATATTCATAGTAGGGAGTTAGTACATGCACACATCGCATCGTAACCCCTTTTACTTCCTCTTTTCCATGACATCTTTGCTTAAATATTTCAGATGTTGTATTTTAAAAGCTCTACTGCCAGGTAGTATTTTTAAAGGCAATCAAACCTATTATGATTCGTTTGTAAACTAATTCATTACTTTGGAGCAAGCCGCAGATATTAAAAGCAAAGGTCTGAGGTGCAGAGAGGCAAAACGGGCATCCCTTAAATGTGGAAAGAGGTTGATTTTAGATTTAATCTCAGGAAGTCTTCTTTTCTGCTACTATAAACACATGTGATACAGCCCCACCTGAGTGAATAAAAACATATAGGGAGGGGTGTGATAAAGGTTTAAATAAATTAATGAAAACACTGAGCCACCAAAAAGAAGAGATATAGTTTTGGATACATTCTTCCTATCAGAAGCCAGTGTTCTGATGGACAACAGGGCCCTCCTGTAGGACATTCCATGTGTATCTGTCACACTGAAAGGTCCAGAGACTGCAAAGCAATCCTCACACAGCCAGGCCTGGTTTAAGCTGTCCATAGTAACCCCTGATTTCTGTAGACTGCAAGGAGACCTGACTAATTAAAACTTAATTGGTGATTTATTAGTGGCATCTTGTTGAAGAATCCTGTAAATTATCTCTTGTGGCAGGAATCAGGCGATAATGTAAAAACATACAAATGGAAAGGAAGATACAATTCGTGACAAAATGTCTTTTAAAGAAAACAGAAGAGGGCCTCACCTTTCAATTTCAAAAGTCCTCCTATGAAATTCTTCCCTTCTGCTTGCCAACCCAAGTTCCTCAGAATATAAATTCTTAACAGGAAATTGGTTTTTCAGTACCTCATGGGTGACCACGATCAGTGAGCTCCGGACTGAGGCAGAAGCCTGCGTTGGCGTCCCAGCCTCTCCATTACTGACCCCAGCCTGATTGAGCCCAAGGTGCAGGTGCCCCTCTGTGAGCAGAGTGACCAGCCTGTCTGCCTCTTCCTCGGCGCGGGCCTCAAATCATCACCTTTCATTGCGTTCTCATTAACAGCAACATAATGACAGTAATATAATCATAAAATGGAGTAGCAATTTGGAGGGCCAGGGTGACCGCAGCACCAACAGACTTGTGTTCTGGAGCACGAGCAATAGGTAGAGGGACAGGGTCAGCCCGAGAGTGCCTGCGCACCTGGTCCGGGCGGTCCTCAGCACTGCCTTCCCCTGTCTCCTGCCGTGTTCGCGTCACATGGATCAGGAGGCGGTGGATCCCATGCCTCCAACACATTAACTAGTTTTCATACACGTGTTGCAGCTGCCCTGGAAACAGGCTGGCAGATTTTAAAAAGGACTGTCACAGCTATGAAGAACGTCTCGCTTTCCTGTGCGAGAGAGAAAGCGATCTTTCAAAAACCCCGTCACTTCACCTGCCCGGCACGAAAAAACAAAGCCAGGTTGTGCTTATGGTTTTCTTGTTTGTTTATCTGTGCTCCGTCGAACTCACTTTAACTGCTAACCTGTCCCTCCATAGAATTCTGGTGGGCTAAACTTTTTTACAAAAGCAGCAATGTCAACAAATACCTTGATACAATGATGTAAGTTTAAACCTTATCCCTGAACACTCATAACACAAGTAAGCATTTACGAAAAGCAGGCTGGCTTTAAACAGAAGAATGGGAAGGGTGTTTGAACTGTTTTTATTTTATTGCTATTGGATAATATTAGAATTAAATGAAATACCTGTCTGTACAAAAGTATCCTCCAAGGGAAAGCTTTTTATTTTTCCAATGGGCTTCAAGGCATGGCTTACTGAAACTAAACTAGCTAAGTGCCTGATGATAAGGCCTTAAGTAATTAAGGTTGTTGTTTGAGGTTAGTCTGCATATGCTGAGTTCGCAGGTGTTACCAAAACATGCGATATCCCACATAGAATTAATTCCCTGGCAATTTCTCTAAGTGCCTAAGTTACTATACTTTTGGAGGAGGTGAGTTCAAAATTTGTAAGCCTTTGTCACCCTTTAGTCCGTAGTTTAATCCTTTCTTAAGGATTCCAAGCCATTATGAACATTAATTATCATGGCGTGTGCAGGGTGCTGTAACTCAGGCTGGCCCCAAAGGCGGTCTAGGTGTGGCTGGCTGTTTGCCCCTGTGCTAAATGGGCTCGGCTCGCCATACTTCTTGAGTTCATGTTTAACTTTCCTTCTTTCTATGTCTCCCTTTTATATTTATTGCCACTCTTCGTTCCTAGGGGGAGAATTCTCTTCTCTTTCCAGCTGTGCTGTTTTCCTGATACTCTCTGCATACTGGACCTCCAGCTATCCAGGTTCTGAGAACACGGCTCGTACACAAAAAGGGAGTCTCCGAGCGCAGGCCAGAGAGATGCACTTTCAAGCCCATATGTTGAACCCTGATTCTAAGAAATTGCTCTTGTCCTTGTCAGTCTCCGTGTCCCTGTCGATCTTTGTGTCCCTGCTTTTGCTCTTCTTTGGTTTATTTCTGTTTTCTTCTATGTCCTATTCAGAAGACTTTCAAATAAGAGATTTCTAATTATGAAAAGTTTCGTAGCAGTTATATACTTCCTCTGACAGCAGTTTGGGCTTCGTGTTACTTTTGATTATCCCTTGTGTCACCTGTGGATATACTAAAAACTGTGGACCTTCTTTTAATCTCAATGAAAAATATTGGCGCATAAACAAAAGTAGGGCTGTTCTTTCAACTTCCTTTTTCAAACATCTCTCTCAGTGCCTCACCCAACATCTGCTCCTAGGAAATATCTGAGGATTAACTGACATTTTAAAAGTTGTCACACACAAGCTACACACAAATAAAACTTTCTAAGAACTGTACTTGCCTTTCGTGCCCTGGGA
This sequence comes from Dinomys branickii, assembly GCA_004027595.1. Taxonomy (NCBI): domain Eukaryota; kingdom Metazoa; phylum Chordata; class Mammalia; order Rodentia; family Dinomyidae; genus Dinomys; species Dinomys branickii. The sequence goes on along the minus strand of PVLD010000275.1, from coordinate 76,838 downwards.
GATGCTTCTATGTTTTTCACGCTTCGGTTTCTAAAAGAAACCAAGAAAGACCAAGTTGAGCATAAATAACAAAAGAAAATTTGTAAAGAGCTGAAAAGAGAGCTCTTCTTAGATACAAATTCCAAGGACATAGCAGCTTTCCTGTGGGATTATTTTGTGGATGTAAGAATTTGTAGCTTATAATTAGGGACCCTTTAATTCATTCATTCATTCCAACAATAGCATTTATTTAATGCCTGCTGGGTCCCACAAGGGATGTGCAGGCAGCTCAGACACAATCTCAGGAAACAGACACTTTGGCCAGAAATTGAAGCTGCTGTGAGTCAGAGCCTAGCTGCCATATGTTCAAAGCATTTGCTCAGTTAAAACTGAAAGCTTGAAAGTGAAGCATAATGTGTTATTTTTTTTTTTTAATTAGCCTTGGTTCTATTAGAAAAATCCCCAGTATTTCATGTGGTGGAAAGAACCCTGGAGAAGTGGTGTCCTGGTTGTTTTCCTGCTCACTGACAAGTCATTCAGTAGCCTTGTCCGATACCATTTAAAATAGCCTGGAAAGAGTCAGAAGCACTGTGCCTCAGTGAAGCACTCTCAGAGCGCGCCTGCTGGCACACGATGTTTGAAACCCTAGGATTCATTCGGACCTGTTGGGCGTTTCCCCAGGAGAACTTCTTTTTTTAAAGTATGTCATCTGCAGAAATGTTCATGTGAAGGGAACTTAAGAAACAATGAAAGTTCCACGTATGATAATCGTTACTGATCCTGTGGTATTACTGATCTGCTCTGTAGCCAAATGCACACAGTGAACATCTCCCCCTCCCTGTCATTAGCTTGCTTGGTTAGTGATTAATCACACTTTACATGTACGAAAGACCAGCAATCTTACGTGGTGTCACTTAATCAGATCTGATCATCATACTTTTGTAAGACAATCACTTGTATAATTGGGAGTGAAGTAACCACTGCCTTGTTTAGGTAGCTTCTTTTCCACTGTACTGTAGCATGTAGATTACTTTTTTGGCCTTCGTTACACACAGGAAGATGAGATGATTTTATGCAGACTGTTGATTTTTATTGCCTTGAAGAATACAATTGATTTTTGTGTTCTTCAGGAACACAATAAATCTTTATAAGAAAATACTTCAGACTAAGTCATGATATGCCTATCAACTAAACGTATATGTTTATAGGGGTGTTTGAAAGAGACAAAAATCATGTTTTGAAGAATCACGTTTAAATATTCAGCAAATGTTTCTGAAACAGAGCAGATGAGTTACCAGTTCTTATTATGACATATTCTGCTTCTGAAGACCGTAGCTAGACTGACAGAGCAAGAAAACATCCACTTCCCGAGTGAAAAGTTCTCTTAGTATATAGCTCTGTATGTGGCGAGCTGGCATTATCTGAAGTAATTCTCTGTTCACACTGTTCATCTGCCTGGCTCATATAATTATAAACAACAGTTGTGATTCCTAAACCATCATAATGCAGTGACTATTAGATATCAACAATGTGCCAGGGACTAATGATTTCCATGCTTATTGTCAGGTTTTAAGGTCCTAATAATACCTTTAAGAGTTATGCTGGATTTTGTTTAGCCTTCTAGCCACGGGAAGTGAATCACATGACCCATAAGTGACTGGTCACCAGTCCCACGTGGCCAACAAGTGTTCGAACTGGAACCTAGATTTTCCAATTCCAATCCCAACCCTCTCTCCATCATCCATGCTGCTTCGGGGGAAGTATCCGCTCGTTTGGCACACACTGACCCCGCAGCCCTGTGTACCCGCGCTCTGGTGCGCCTTGGCAGTGTAAGATAAGCAGTGTGTTTCCTGACCCTAGAGTCTAGAGGTTAGTAAAGGAGACACAGGAGATAACAAATGATTACAGAAATCAGGGTGAAGAATCAGATTTAGGAAAGGAACGAGCAGAATGCCGGCAGCACACAGACCTTGTCTAATGGAGGCTGTGGCTCTGGCCAAGAGCTCCTGAAGGCAGTGACATTTAATCCGAGATCGCAGGATGGCAAAAATGAACAGGCGTAGTCTATCCTGATTGCAGGAGAAGTCTGCATTTATGAATTTGCATGTTCTCTAAAATGGATTGGTCACCTCAGATCTACAGGGCCACGGGGCCCTGGCGATGAGCGCATGTGCGGAGCACCCCAGCACAAGTTCCAGCCAGGTAGCCCAAGGCAGTGCTCTGCTTCCCTTCCCGTCCTACTGTAAATAAATGGCCTTTCCAGTGATTGTCTACTCTATTTCTTGTGCATTTTGCGCATGACCTCACTGTGTAAAATGACTCCCAAGCATCGCCTTCGCTGAAGAGCTGTGCTATGTTATTGCGTTGCGGAGAAAACGTGTGCTGGGTCAGCTTCGCTCCGCCCTGAGTCCATGAATTGAGCTGTTGCCCATCAGCTCCATGTTAACAAATCAACAGAATATATTAAATAAGGTATCTTTAAACAGAAGCGCATCCAACAAGCGTGTGCTTCAGTCAGTGGGCAGAAGTCTCCAAGCCTGATGTGGCTCCTCCCAGAGCAAGGATTCTGTGGTCACTGATTGACTGTGTGCCTCCTGGCTCTGTTGAACGTAACTGTAGCAAATACTGTAACCAGAATTGACAGGGGGACGGGTAACTATGGGATAGCGTCAAGGCCTAGTAGAGGTGGAACAGCTGGGATGTAGATGCATTGCTGACAGGGATGCAAAACACCCTGGCCTCTCTGGAATGCCTTTGGCATTTCTTCTGATGGCATGCCTACATTTGCCCTTATGATCCAGCAGTCCCATTGCTACTACTTACCCACAGAAAACAGAAACGTATTCACACACAACCTGCAGAGGAATATGTGGACACTGTATTTGCAGTTGCTAAGAAAATAGAATCAACTCAACTAACTATCTATCCTTCAGCTGGGGTATGAGTAATCAAACTGAGCAATAAAATAGACTGTGTCCAGTGTGGTGGTGCACACCTGTGATCCCAGCACTCGGGAGGCTGAGGCAGGAGGATCTTTGGGAGTTCGAGGCCAGCCTGGGCTACAGAATGAGCTCAAGGCCAGCATGAACTGCATAGCGAGACCCTGTCTTAAAAAGACTATCATTGAGCAATAAAATGGAACAGATTCCTGATACACTGTTCAATATGGTGTGAATCTCTAAAGCATTAATGCTATGTGGGGGAGACCTGAGGGCAATGACTCTCCTGTTGAAATACAACTTTTTGAAGGTAAAACTGTAGGAATAGAAAACCTATTTGCCAGCGTTTGGGTTAAAGGGGAAAGCATGTTATAGTGGGGCACAGAGGAAATTGTCGGGGGCGGGTGTCTTGATTGTGTTGGCGGATACACAGTTAAATGCCTGTGTCAAAACTCAGACTAGTTTTCAGTTAAAAGAGTGCATTTCACCATATGTAAATTATGTTTAAATAAAAAAAAAATTTAATGAGATCTTCTAGTTTGCCACAGTAACATCAGAAAATACATTAAAACAGAGGGCACCGATGTGTTTTCATTGTGGTGCCAGTTGATAAATTACTGTTAGTGTAAAATAAGCGCTATGTAGTAACTTATAAGACATGACACATGGAGAAGTGTTCGCTCTGGACATGCAGCGCATGTTTTCTTTCTTCGTGTTTTGTGATGCCTAAGTCAAACCTGGTGACGGACAACGGTTTCTTACTGGTTTGGGGTTTTTTGTTTATTTGTTTATTTTTGACAAGCACTAAAATCTGCAAACTATACTCTCATTCTAAATTTATCACTTTTTTTTTTTTTGGCAGTACTGGGGATCGAACTCAGGACCCTGCGCTTGCTAGGCAGACGCTTATTCCACTGAGCTATATCCCCAGCCCCCTATATACTCTCATTCTAATGCATGCATTATTCTTTATTTTTTTTTTTTTTTTGCGGTACTGGGGATCGAACTCAGGACCCTGCGCTTGCTAGGCAAGCACTTATTCCACTGAGCTATATCCCCAGCCCTTCATGCATTATTCTTAAGAGGACAAAATTTTGCTTGATTTGATTTATCCAGGTACATGGCAGTTTGATCTGAGGATAACAGAGAAAACAAGACAATAGAGAAGATATAATGCTATCGCTTCTCTTGCTTGAGTACGATCCCTTCATGCTGGGCACCCGTCAGACAAGGATGGCTTAGCAGCGCCTGTCCTTGGGGATTTTAGCACCTTCCAGCTCTGATAGTTACCTTTTCCACTCCTGGTGTATGACGGCTTTGCCACACAAACGCTCTTCTATGTCAAGGGGCAAGGATGTCCTGTTCAAGTCACCATTACGTTCCAGTTTACGGAAGCTCGTTTTACCCTACCTGTGCCTCCCTTTCGGAATAACTGAACACTGGGCTTTCTGAGACCACTGCGCTTAAGCTTTCACAAGAAAGTCAACAACCTTTCCACAGCTCCTCAACAGTGTGTGCCACGTGTACACGGACAGGTCCCTCCCTCTCCCTTGCAACCTGACATTTAGAAAATTACATTTTATGGAAGATGTGTTGTCCAAACATCTCAAGGCTATGTATGTCCTGTGTTTTTGTACAGAGAACAGGACTGCGCTTCACTCTACTCAGTCACTGAGTAAATGATGATAATTCAATGAGCAGTGCAAATTAAATGGCTGTGCTTAAGATTATTGTGCTATCAAAGCCATTTGTTAGGTGATTAAAGCCAATGAGATGACACCTTATGTGGCATACGTTGCCGAAACTCTCTATGAAGGGCAGAAGTGATACAATGTTCAAATGTGAAAATGGTAGAGATCCGTAGCTTGTGGTTTTCCTATGGAACAGTAGGAGCTCGCAAGTTTGCTGTTGTACATTTTTGACAAATTGCTTCTTTGGTTTAGGATCTCCTAGAAATATAAATATTGGCTTCTATGTTTTCTAGTTTTCTTACAATCCTATCTAACATTCCATATCAGTAACCCTAACCCTAACATCTAAAGGAAAAAAACCTCCCCTCAAGAGTTAATGTGTAGCATCTGTTTCTTAAATGTACACATGGCAACATTGTTTTCAAAGAGGATAATTACAACCATGTTCAGTATGTTTGTTCATTAGTAGTAATTAAATAGTTTACTAAATTGTGCAATAGTGCACAATGATGACACATGCTAACCCTGTTTTATTACAGGAGGTGCTGATAAAAACAAAATTTCTTGTACCCATGCCTAGATGTTACTTGAGTGATAACTTTTGATTCATGGAGAAGTTAGGTTGCTCTTTTAAAAATATCTAGTAGTGCCGAATTTAAAGAAAAATTATATAATGTTTGAGTTGTAACATAAGAATTGAGTGCCTATCCTAGATTCAGTGTACCTGGGGTTTTTTGGTTGGTTGGCCGGTTGAGTGACTTGTGTGTTTGTTTGTTTGTTTGTTTTTACTATTCTACAGTTACCTAGCTTTGTGCACTTGGACGAGTCACCTAATTTCTCTCTACCCTCATTTCCTCATCTGTAAAATGAGAACTATAAAAGCACAGGATGTTGTTATTGTTAAATGGATGGAACCTTTAAGAGAACAGAAAGTCAGTCTGCCACAGAGGAAGCCCCAAGAGATGGTTAACCATTAGAAAAGCACAAAGCAGCCACAGCAGCAGTTTGGGACAATTATTAGAAATCCACTTTGATTTCAGAAAATTATCTTGTGTGATGCAGAGCTGAACTGGCTACTAAAAATCTAATGTGAATTTTGGAGCTTCTGAATGGGGTGCCTGACTTAATCTACCCCCATCTCATAGGACACAAGAATAGTTTTTAATCTGAGGGAAGAGTGGTAATTATTTTTTAAAGATGAGCCTAACATACTTAGAAGACTTTAACATTTTTTATTAAAATGAAAATACATAGTCAAGTCTGTTCTTGTTTTAGTGCTCGCAAGACACTGCCAACATGCAGGACTGGGCATACATAATAGATAGGCTTCTGGGAGCAGAGAGGAGACTTCTGATCCGACGCTGTCAGCCCGCATGCATCCCATCCTCTAAGCTGGAGCTTCAGCACGAGCAGCAAAACCACTATTGACATGCGGCACAACTGTCTGAAATGTCAATAGTTATAAAATGAGTATTTCATAATGTAGAATAATTGATTACTTTGCCTGACTGAGCAGGAACATATTTTCTCTGTGAAAGCAAAATAATGCCAGCATTTGCTCTTGCAGTGCTCCTAGCTGTGAGACTTGGATTTCCCAGTGAAGCCTACATTTCTCTGCAGTCTCGATCATGCATGACCAAAAAAAAAAAAAAAAAAAAATGGGGAGAGCCATCTCCAACTGCTTATCTCTTCTCCATTATTTGGTATTGTATTTTGAAGATCATTCTTTTTTTAAAATATGGCCTACATGGAAAGCATCTATATGAATAGAGCTCTCTCAGATAATTTTCAGCCACGACATGGACAAGATACAAAAATCAGACAACTTTTGGCTTATCTTGTTCATCCCCAGATGTTCTGCTTAGCTCTTCACTCTGAGGAAATAACGCCCGTTTCCAGTTTTATTCTTCCTCGGCGCGCCGTGGTGTGGAACTCTTTGGCTCTATGTGTTTTATTAAGTATAATTTCACTTTATGACTATCAAACCAACTATTAATTCTTACAATAAGACTGAAATAGGCAAGCTGCAAAAAATGATTTATTTTCTAAAGCACAGTTCCCTTCTCTGCCCTCAGATATTTTTTCCCCAAAATCAGTCTGTGAATAGATACATAGTCCAAAGCACCCTGTTCTAGGCACTTTGAGGGAAAAGAGCAGAAGTAGCTACCTTTCGGGCATTTCTCTTCATCTATATGTATTTATGCTCCATTACAAGAGCTGGTTAGGCCCAAAATGCCTTTTCTCCCTCTGTCCTCAGAGTCGTGTTCTGTGTTCCTTCCCACAGGCCCTTTTTTGCCATATCTGCCCTCTAAAGTCTAGCTCAGGTGCTGTCTCCTTGATGAAGTCCTCCTTAGAAATCTGAAGGCAAACCTTGCACCGAATTACCTCTTTTATTCTCGACTTACAGTGCACCGTATTTCTGGACTGCTTAGGGTATGTGTCACATGTTCTGTCGGACACTGTGAGCATCACATTCCTTTTCCACAGATTATTGCCAGCCCTTGAAGGACAGCCCGCTGCCTCAGTCCTTTCCCCTCCATGTGTCCCAGCATCGTGAGATGCACACAGAAGGTAGTTAGCCACTGCTCATTGGATGGGAGCTTCCTCTCTTACAGGTAAAGAGACACAAATACAAAGACTGCCAGCCCGCAGAGCCTCCGAAGCCTGTGGGTAATTTAATTTTTATTCATCTTCTCTCTCCAGTACTTAGCAGGTGCTTAATAAATACTACTTGCTTTACACACACAGGATGCCAGAACTGTAGAAAGCTTAGCAGAATTGCATCTGACAGTGATGTTAACACATCTTTGATGCAAGCTTGGTATTGGGTGCCAGGCACGGGCTCTCAGTGTCTCCCAGTCAGGGCTGGTAGGGATGGTGCCCACAGCCCCGCTTAGAATCCCTGCAAAGGGAAAACCACACTGTCCTTTTAAAATATTGTCTGATTTAATCCTCCCAGAGGCCCTTCAAGACCTGCTCTTCCTGTACATGTGGTAAGGCAGATTTGGGCTGGGGATATAGCTCAGTAGAACAAACGCCTGCCTGGTAAGGCAGATTTGCCTAAGGTCACTCAGCTACTGAGTGGGATGGAGGCTGGTTTTGCTCCCCACTTCGTCTGTTGTACCCTGGAATTCAATGAAACAGAGCCGGCTCCTGGAGAAGTGAGCAGACCTAGCATAGCAGAGAGAAAGGGTGCTGGAGATCCTCCCAAACCTGGCTGCAATCCTGGGCGCGGCCCCCAGATGTCTGACCCCAGAAGCCCCCCAAGGGGCCGTTCTCACTCCCTTATTCCACAGGGAGGGGCCTGATGTCCCGAGAGGTGAAATGACCCAGCCAGGGTGACACAGAAAGCAACTAGCAGCAAGCGTGAAGCCAGGGCCCAGGATTCCAGGTTCTGATTATGTTTGTTGTATTTCCTGTAATCCCTTCGTAAAAACCAGTCGTTTCCTGAATGGCCTGTTCTGTCAGCTCTAGGCATGGGGTGAGGACACCCCTGGAATACAAAGGGATGGAAGCCCCTCCTGCCCCAACCCGTATCTGTTCACATAGCCCCTTGGTGGGTGTTGCTCAGACAGGCGCCAGCTGCCCACCTGCTCTGTGAACCTTGCCTGCCTCTGTATGCCTTGTGAACTTTACCCTTTTCCTTATTGTGATGGTTACGAAACACGTGCCAGTCCTCTGAGTTTCCTCACAGGTGTATGTAACACTAGGTTCCAGAAATCCCAGAATCCCTGCACCACTGTCTCCATCCTGCCAAGTCTTTCATCTCCAATATTCAATTACACTAATAGCCACTCTAATGATTTGCAGCTGTCTGTCAACCGTGGGGGCAAAGTGCTGCGGCAACATCTTCCCAACCCTAGGCAGCCAGACACCGTGTTCCCTCAGGAACCCAGCTTACTCCTGGAATTGACCTGTGTAGGGTTTCTGAGCAAAGGTCAGTTGATGAACAAGATGCTCCAGTCCAGGGCTGCTGCCTTTTTCTGGCTTGATTCTCGCGCACGGTGCCAGACACATAACAGGTACTAAGTCAATGTGGTTGGTTATAAGAAATATGTGTGTGATCGCACACGTGTGTGTAGAGTGAACATGTAGCTTGCCACCAAGATACGCTTTATCTCACTGTACTTCATGGGTTCTGCATACTCAACTCTACGTCTATATTTGTCTCATGAATAAGGTAGACCATAGCAATAGGGTCATCCCCTCCTCCTCATACTCCTAAATAAGGGGTCTCCCTCCCTTGGCTTTGATTTCTGTGTCTGACCAGAATTACTCCATTCATACATGTTCTTTATAAGACACTGGCTCCTGTGATGTATGTAGCTGGCTTGTGCCTCCTCTTAGCTTTTCAAGTGGTCTGAACTCACTGGGTCTCACCCTGTCGGATTCCTCAGAAGCCTGGTCCCTGGCTGTCTTTTGGCCAGAACGGTGCAACTTCTAAATACCGCAGTGCGGGGGTGGAGAAGGACTCAGCTAAAGCAAGCTGCCTAGGACCACACTGACCTTTCACTGATCCCTTTCCTGTTCTGTTAGAAAGAGATTAGTTCACTTAGCAAGATGTTACATACCCAAGTGCAAGAGAGGAACCCAGGGCTTTGGCAAAGGAAACCAAAATGCCTTGTCACAAGCATCAGCAAACTTTGAAATCAACTTTGTGGGATAGGTGTGTCCATCCACTGGTTTGACATTCTCCCCAACAACATTGTTGTGTGTGATTCAGGGTGGCAGACCCTAAGATCAGACCCAACCCAACTACACTCTTATCAAGGGTCATTTCTTTGTTTAACCTCTGAAGACGGGCATGTTGACAGTACTTCAGGCTAGACACCTGCCAGGCTTTTCTTAGCGGGGTCTGGAGCGGTCTGGAATAGAAGCGTCTTTCTACTTCCTACTAAATGCCAGATCCACTGTGAAACCAGCATGAGGGGACATGATGTGGGTCTGCAGCTATCCCTGAGGGACTCCAAGGTGGATCACCTGTCCACAAGTATGCACTGGGCTTTCTTTTCCAGAGATCACTCAGGAGAAACATTTGATTGGGATTATTACATAACACACATCATTCGGAATAGAGAGGTTTTGTACTGTTTAATTATCTTCACGTAAGCAATATTCTCTTTTCCTTTCAGAATGCTTGGTGTAAAGGAAAAGATATTGCTCACCCCTATAATTGACCCCTACAATAGGCACTCCAGAAGGATTGTTCAATAAAACCCAAGTAGTTACTCCTATATACATTTTGTATTTCAATACTGTATTCTATTTCTATGGTATTGTAGCTTAATATAAGGTGGGTTAAAAACTCTGTATTGAAATGTATCATTTAGGACTTCAGTTTGGTATTGCTGAAGGGAGATGTGGATCTTTTCATTCCTGGCTGACTGGGTTGGCTGGAGACTTGTAATTCCATAGAAAATTTGTATTTCCTGTGGTTTTTAAAAACACAGCCTCTCATTTTTACTTTCAAAGTTTTGTGAGTGCTTTGTGTCAATGAAAAGAACAGTAATAAACCCTGGGTTAAAAGCTGAAGAGGTACAATAGATTCATGTATTCCAAATGGCACTTGGTTACACAGGAAGGTTAGGACGTAATATCTGAAATTCGGTGGCTCGTTAGTTGTAGGATGTGAATGAAATATGTTTCTAAAGGGCAAGGTCAGTATTACATTACCCTGGAAATGTCTTTGTTCAATCAATGTGTAAGCGTTTCAAATAAGTATGATGAGATTATATCTCTACTGGGGCCACTTCTATAGGAAGAATGAATCTACACCTTGTAATTACAAGACCTTATGTCCCTATACATGTCTTCCCCTATTACCGATTTCATTTGGACGGTTGGAAAGTAAATACCAATTGTGAGTGAGGTAAGATTATTTACCTTGAAGCGAGATGTCTGACAAGCAGGCTGGAACTAATGGGTTTGGTTATCCTCAAAGCATTATTTTCTAAAGCAAGTTATGCTGTGTGTGCTCAGAGGTGTATATGTGGCTTCTCGCGTGGAAGACTGACGCAACATGCCATCTCTGACATGCTCTCATCCTTCATACAAGGGAAAGAACATTGTACCAAGGACCTACCAACAGGCTAGGGTGGTGGTGCCCTCCCTCCTCCTAGCTCCTACTAGTTTCTAGCGCAAGGGAGATCAAGACCCAAATCCACATCATGGGGTGTCCTGGAACTGAGGGGCAGGGCCTCACTGGGAGATGTCATTGCATCACGGGAACGTGGTGTGATTTCATTTCACAACTGTAAACATTACAGTAGGTATGGTTGATTCATCTGAAACTCTTGTCCACTTCGCTATGGCTGGGCAGCTGAGTTAACATGGGTAGGTCTTGGCTTCACACTTACGATTTCTTTTCTTTTTTTGTGTGTGTGGTTTTGTTTGGAAAAATTTCTAAAGAAAAAGATCGTATTAGGATGAATGTATCTGAAATCAAACTTTTTTTTTTTATAAAGCCACAGCTTGACCGAAAGACAATGAACTTTTCTGACCTTATAATCAGAAAACTCTATAAATGCTTGGAAAACTTAATTTTGCCTTGAAAAGAGGGTTGGAGGGCAGGGAGGGGTGAATCTTTCTTTTCTGCCATGCTGATTGTCTGCATGTGTTTTAAATTACAGCCCAACGCTGTAGGGGCCAGGGTGACTCAGTTGTGTAGAAAAGCAATGCTAGAATTTGTATTTAATAGTGAATGCAACAATGATTAGCTATTTAATATTTCAAATTGTTAATGGAAACATAGACCAAAAGAAAAGAACAATTAAAATTTCACGAAAGAACAGAGGTAGGTAGCAAACTTAGCTTTTCAGTTTTTTTCCTCCTGTTATGCTTTATAGAACCACTTGCCAAAGTTTAAAGTAATGCAGACTCTGGGTAAGTGCATCTGAAATTCATCGTTAAGAGAGTCCATCTGTAACATAACAAGGTCATGATTTACGTTCCCATAAGGCCAGTAAAAAGAATTACGCTTCAAAGTTTGGAGACTATTAAGGCTTGGTTACAAGTTAAAACTCACAAAATGGACCTTTAGAGGCTTTTGGGGGTGGGTGGCCACAAAGCAATGTCTCATCTCCAGGCTATGAAAATACAACAGCCTTTTCCACTTGTAGGATCTAGGGCTCTAATCCGGGGTCGGTTGGAGCTCTTTTAGGTGTTCGCTCTTGCAGGTACTCGTGATTCCACGCCGCCCGGCCGGGTCAAACCAGAACTTTGTGGGTGGAGTCCCCCGGCCCGGGCAGCGTCTCCCGGGGGACTCCAGACGCGCTCCCTCCGCTCGAGACCCGCCCCCAGGATCCCTTCCCACCCCCTGGTGGGGGCTGCTCCTTTCCCACGGACCCCGGCGCCCAGGGAAACGCGGGCACTGCGCGCTCCCGCCCGCCGCCGCGCCCCCTTCCCGCCCGGAGCCGGCACAGTCGCCCGGGCCAGGGCCACGGAGCCGGGGCAGCGGGGACGCGCGCTCCGAGGGGCGCCGGGCGGCCGCCGGGGACCCGGGGGGCGCGGGGCGGGCAGGCCGGGGCCGGGGGCGCGGGTGGGCGCGATCGGGCGCCGAGCGCTCACCTGCCCCGGGGCGGGACGCGCCTGCCTCGGCCTCCGCCCCCTCCCCCGCCCGCGCGCGGAGGCGCGGTGTAAACAGAGCGGCGGCCGTGATGTCAGCCGGTCACATGGAGCCTCTTATGGCTCGGGATGGCTCTCGGCGGGCGGGCAGCTGCGGCGGCGGCGGCTGGGGCGCGGCGGCGGCCGAGGGGCTCCGGGCCGGACATCCGCTCTCCCGCGCTCTCCGCGCCGCGGCTTGAATGATGTATTTTGTGATCGCAGCGATGAAAGGTGAGCGCGGCCGGCCGGGGCGGGGCACAGGGCGAGGGGCCGGGGTGGGCCTTCGCGGCCGGGCGCACCGCACCCGGCTCCCGGCCCGAACCCCGCGGGCCCCGGGAAAGTTCGTGGGGCGCGCGGCGCCGGGCGGCGGGAGGGGGCCTGGCGGGGCGGGGGCCGGGGCGGCCGCGCGATCCCCCGGGCCGGCTGCGTCCGGCCTGGCGCCTCCCAGGGGCGCTCGGCGCGGGCAGCGGCTGCAACCCGGCCCCGCCCGCCCGGGAGCCCGAGCCCCGCGCGGCCGCCGTGGGCGCAAGTTTCGGCCGGGAGAGCAAAGTTTGCCCGGGCGCGGGGAGGCGCGGGCGCCGGGAGGAGCCGCGGCGCAGGGCAGACGCCGCCCGCCGGCCCCGGGCCCTGCGCGCTGCGCCGGGTGCGCCCCGCGGGCCTCGGGGTGCTGCGGGGACCGACGGCCGCGCCCCGGTAGCCGCTGACGGCCCGGAGCACCGCGCCGGGGCCGCGGCTGCGCGCGGAACTCTTCTGCGCGGCTCGTCCGCCGCTAATCCCCCCCCCCCGTGGTTTGTGGCAGAGGAGATTTAATCATTTTAGAATACTGAGCTGATCGTAGAAGAGAGGTAGCCTCCCGCGGTGCCTGCGCCGGAGCACGTAAATCCATGTGGCAAGGGGGGAAATGTTAAGATTTCTTACCGGCTTCTTACGTAAAAGACAGCTCGCTTCCTCCCCCCGAGAACTTTCATGCTATTGCCGTATTTTATTAAGCCTACGAGTGTAAAGTGACTTAAAATAGTTTTTGCGAAGACACTGTCTTCCATTTATTCCCCGCCCAAATTATAAAATAGATTTTGCTCCTGGGGAGGCGTCAGCGCGAGTCCTTATCAGCTTTCTGTGGTGTGATTTGTGTCAGTTGGGAGGAAATGTCTGGGACGGTTTAGATCGTCTTTTTCCCTGATGGAGGGTAACAGGAAGGAACGTATGTTTTCATGACCTAACTGGGATGTTTCCTAGTATATAGGTTTTTGCTTTTGTAGTTTCTGCTCCCAGTGGAAGTTCTAGTGCACGCCGTCCCTTCGTAACAGAATCGTGAGTGTCACCCACTCATTTGTCTCGGGGAGACCTCTGGCTGCCATAAAAGAAGACACCCGTGCTGCTGAGTTTTGAGGAAGGTAGCTCAGAAGTTCTGGTACCGCAGGTTTTCTCTGAGCTCAGCTGGGGCGGTGGGCAGGAGAATGAATCTGGACGATTGGAATACTTCGCTCCCAGTGTCATAAATTCGTGTGTTTTGAGGGGACTCTCTTGTTTTGGTGAGGATTTTAACCGATGAAAACAGTTTGTGGGAAAACGAGGCATGCTGTAAATGTTTCCATATCAGACTTAAGAGAAAAAGCCTGCCCGGAATCATATTAAATACTTCCCTGCTGCCTTTTGGTTTTACTAGTTAAATTGGTTCCATGTATGAAAGAGTCGTATAATTCGATTTTTCAAAGCAGAAACACTCTTTACAGTGCAGGTTTTTGGTACGTGGAGAAGAGAGGACATGAAAGGAGAAGCATTCTCCTTTGTTGGCCTACAGTTTTTAGAAACATCAGTAAGTTAGACCTTTTGAACTCTCCAAAGCAGAAAGGCGTCCCTCTGCCTTAGTTGTCTAATAAGTTTAGGACTTAAAGTGGTGTCATGCTTAGAAGTAATAAATCATTTGAGCGACTCTAGCCTCACCCTTCAGTTTTGTTTTTGTTTAATTGCTGACAAAGTTCCGCTACCATTTGGACTGCTTCTTGGGCAAACGGAAAGAAGCAATGATCACATTTCTAATCAGGAGGACTTACGCTCCTTGTCGTAAAAGTGCCTTGGCCAGATGTCACGCTGCCTCACAAGCGCAGAGCTGCAGTGCTCTGAGGAGGGTGCCTCCGTTTGCTGGGGTGCTGGGCAGGGGGCGTGGGGCTCTCTTGTGTTTGAAGAAATGCAGTTTTTGACAGTGCTGCGGGGCCAGACCCTGACTCGTGTCCACACGGGAGGCCCCCAGCCATCACTTTGGAAATATTCCATTTGGTGATGAGTTTTTACGACTAACCATAATACACACAGTTCTATGATTCTGAAGAACTTGGCTTTTCCTTGTGCATGTGCAGTTTGGATCCAACCCCTTGTCTCATTTTGAGCACCCTTTCTAAAGTGCTTTTGCTAAGTATCCCTTGGCTGGGATTTTTTTGTCCCATGTGGTGGGTAGAGTTGAGAGAGAGAGAGTGATGGCTGGGTCTTGGAAGGAAAAGAAAACCCAAATGGCTCCTGCTGCTGGGTAAACCGGGTGCTGGCCTGAGGAGAAGGAGGCAGTGCTTTCAGACCAAAAGATCTACATGGGCTTATGCATGGTGGAGGGAGAGCCTGGACCCTCCGTGCAGCACAGGATTTGTTGACAGTGTGGTTTGCACAGTCACCTGTCGATGTTATGGATTTTAATCACATCTCCCAATATGCTAAGCAAGGGCACGCTTGATAGACCACATTGCTGTCTATTTGAACTGAGAACCATATACCTTTCATGTCCTTAATGCTGCAGAGGTATAAAATCCCTGACTCTAAACTACTCCTTGTAAAACAAACACATAAAACACAATTTCAATCTTGATTTTTAAAAATACCTAGTAGGTACCCTTGTAAATATATTTGATTGTCCTTAGGCTAGTGAATCACAACGAAAGTGAGTGAGATCAGCAAACATCCCTGGGGAGCATCTCCAGTAGTGCCCAACCATGTTGGGATTTGCTCTGCGTACCTAAGAAAACAATACCTGCAAAGGACGGTGCCTGGGAGGACAAGTCGCTGGATGGATAGGTGGATCTGTGAAGGTAGATGTGGAAGCCAGTTTTCTCAAAATCATCTTGCGTTGTTTTTGTAGTCAATAAAACTCCTTGTATGGGGCAAATCTAGGAATCCTTTGGAATAGAAATACAGTCCACATGCCTTGTGGTCATTGTGTTTATTAGTAAGAAATCAAGGCTACCTTAGTGTATATAATATGTAGTGATCAAAAGGACATAATTAGACATGTGGTATGAACATCTCTACTAGTTTTCTCTACTTAAAAAAAATTGGGGTGGGCATACATCTGCCAGTGGCAAGTTGCGTGTGAATTGGTATTATCTTCAAGTTCACACACTGACCCTTTGAGGGACCATAAAGGACATCTCGGTCACCTGTCACTCCTCTGAAGCTCTCTTGTGTCTGCCCTGGTCTGTTAGCTCATGGATGGAGCCCTTTGTGTCCATTGGTACTGTATGTGGCATAACAGAACATGCTTCCTCCTGAATGGTAGGCCCAGAGATGAGGTCCAAAATAATAGCATGTACTATCCAGTGGCTAATAGGGAAGAAAGAGCTTGAAATCTTGTGTTTGTGGCTTTTTGTTTTAAGTGAACTGTATTAGTGTTCCTCGTATTAAAAGGAGATAAAATGATACCTTTAAACTCTTTCCCGGGGCTATAAGAAGTAATGCCAGGTTTATTCCCAAGGTTTGACAGTGACTTCATTTTCTGCTTTTGATTTTCTTGCCTCTGAAGTTTGCGAGGCATTTCACAAGTAAATACAAGGAAGATGCTCGTCTGTGTTTAGTTTGTGCTTTCCGGTTTATACACACTCTTGTCTCCTGGAGTCCTCCCTAGAAAGTGGCTGATAATACCACTTCTTCAAGTTGAACAAAGTGAGGCTGTCACATGGTGGTTTGTTCTGAAGCCATGGTCTTCCCACCCATGCTAGGGGAAGTGAGGACCAGAACCTTAATTTCCACTAGCTGCCCGCCTCCCCCAGAGGAAGCTGTGAAAATGTCCTGGATATAACTTTCTCTCTTGTTAGTGGAAATTATCACCCTGGCATTTATATGGGAAAAAATAGATTCAATTATGTAATGCTTTGCTGGGCCTAATATCTTTAAATTACTATTTAATAAAATCAATTTAGTACAAATGGGGTTATTCTTACTTGCTTATCATTAGCTCTCTTCATCCACGATTTTCATTAAGTTTGCTTGTTCTAAGAGGATCTGGGTGAAGCATAAGCAGTGGTTTGCTAAGGAACACAGGGTCCCACCACACTAAGCCATTACGATGGACTTGGACTGGGTTTATCTCTATGTCCTATTTATCTTCGGGCGGCGGAGCATTCCCAGGTGCATCTTGTAATTGTAAGATGCCTTTATGTGGTAGAAACCTCGTGAAGCTTTGGCTTGTGGATGCTGTCGTGTTTGTATTGCTGACAGCTAAGGGTCATTTTTATGGATGTACTCTTGACGAGTTGGTTTGTCTTTCAGAAAATTACCTTAAGTAAATTTTTCAATAGCTCTGCAAAACCTCATTCCTTACTTGTAGGTACTTACCTTTCTGACAGAGAGATTGAGGTGTGTTTTTGTAAAAGCAAATAAGCCTTATTTAAGAGTCTCAGGGACAGAAGAAACCTTAAAGGTCACTTAAAGTGATGTCCCCTTGGCATTTGGGACATTGCTGTGAAATAATTGGTTATACTTGAACACATCTGGTAATGGGGAACTCACTATCCTTAGAGGTAGCTTGTTCCATGTTGAATTACAGAAGTCTCATGCCAAGCATAAATCCCTGCTTTGTTTTTTTTAATCCCTTGGTTTGGATCCGGGGGTGGAGGTGCAGAACACATTTAACCCACCTTTCAAATGAATGGCGGTCAGTTACTTGAAGACCTGTAGTATCTTATACACAGACACACACACACACACACACACACACACACACACCCTCCTCTTCCTCCTCTTCCTCCTCTTCCTCCTCCTGCTCCTTCTTCTCACCCCTAATCTTTGCTGCCCCACTCCTGTCTGTTTTACTCAAAGTTCATGGGGCAGCCGTGCCATGGTCTTGGTCAGTTTCTCCTTTCAACACATTTGAGCTTCTCTGGGACTGCTTGAAATGGTGATGCCCAAAATGGAACCCACACAACCAATTATGGTGTGATAGGCTTGGCACCTAACTCACCACGTGCTAAAGAGAAACAAGTGACTGAAAGACAACAACAGAAACCTTTCATTTTAAACATTTTAACATACCTAAGTGAAGCTGTGTGTCTTTAGCCGCTGTTGTGGCCAGTCTCTGTGACATCAGTTGTAATTTGTGAAAGTGGAGTTTTAATCTGTTCGGGAATGCTTTTAGTTCAGCTGGTGTTGATTAATAAATATCCAGGAAAATAAACAATATTGCAAAAAATAATTAAAGGAACGCCGGAAGTATTTATGAGATGTTTTCCTGCAAAACCTGGTCAGATCTGAGATAAGACTGCCCTCTAGTGGTTACTTGCTTGTGGAAAACGAAAAGCCATGATGGTGCCAATGAATTTCCCATCAGGCTAGTGGAGAAGGTCAAAGGTTGAAATTATTTCCTCAGTTGCCAAGGGGCATTTTTCATCAGATTCAAAAGTGTAATTCATTGTTTTACACAGTTATTAAAATTATCACCATGGGGAGATAATGAATTTTTAAAGTTTGCTCAGAAAGGAGGAAGGGAAGGTTATTTTTAAAGGTGGGTTAAAGTTGATTTATAAAATTCTATTTCCTCGTTAAGTGTGACGTGTTGTTTGTGAGTAAAAAGCCATTATGACCTCTGTGGTAGTCCTTGTATTTTAAATCTAGAACTTTTCTTTTAAGCAAACTGAAGTATACTAGTGGAGGTCTTTCTGATAATAAAAACAATTTCAGGCGTGCAAAGAATCTTTAACCCCTCGGTTTCTTAACATGAAGATCATTTGGTTCCCTTAAGAACATAGTTTGCCTAAACAATAAAACAGTACACAATCCCTAGGCATTTTGAGCAGAATAGAATTTATTATTTAAAGGGCTATAGAAGCCAACGTAAGGATACATTTGTATAAATCTTAGAATAATCAGGAAGTGAAGTGTGAATTCATATTTCAATGCTCTATCGAATGTGAAACAACCTTAAAACAATCTAATTTCTGTGTAGGCATAAGACGGTTAAGTACTGATCTATTTCCTTACATGTCATTCATCCCCAGTGCTAAACAGAAGTGTGAGAATTTTGCCTTGCTCGGGATGCCCAGGCTTCTGGTGTAAGGTAGAACAACCACAGTCATAAAAATGCAATGTGATCACTCGGATTTGAAAGGACACCAGTGCTCCCTTGGTACCAGCAAGATGAAATTGAATATTTTCATGAAAAATATGAGGAAAAGAGCCCAGGAAACCCTGGTATTTTGACCTTTTCATCACAGGTGGAAGGCAGTGGTTCACAAGTGAAGACTTGTGGTTAGGTTCAGATCAGTTATCGAAGCAAACTACTTCTCAAACTGCACCACCCAGAAATCTGACCCCGAACCACATTAGTGTGTACTTTTTCGCCAAATGTTGTTTTCATTTTTCTGTTATTGGAGTCCCCCCCTACACGCACACCCTAGTTTTTGTTTATTTCACTTCAGATCTTCTCTTGAACCCTGGCTATGCATAAACACATTTGTCTCAGCAACACTTAAGTGCCTGCTGGGTACTTGGTAATTCCAGTACCATCTTTGTGCTTTCCTAATAGAGCTGAGGGGTTCTGGTGAGCCGTGTGTCATTTAAAACACAGGTGCATTTGTAACATGCAGAGCAATCCAGTGAAATGCTCACATATGACTGTACACGGTTTGCTTCCAAGTAAAACCCTAACACAATGCTTCTGAAACCATGTTTGCACTGTAACGCCTGAGTCTTTTAAAAAGGCAGCATGGAGTGTGTTCTCCTTGGTATAGGCTGAAACCCCAGAAGGTGTAGCTTTGTGCAGCAGCCCAGGTCTTCCTGATGCTGGTGGTCCCCAGAGGAAGAGAAGCAGGAATGGGCATGGGACATCTCTGGTCCTTCGGCCATTCCTAGGTATCATAGATCCTCAGAGTCAGCTGGAAAGAGTCTGAGCCACATGTGCCCTGCTTCCGATGGCCTGAAGTGAGGCCAGGGGGGTCTGCATTTACAAAGACCTTGTGACTGTGATGATCAGTCGGGATTGCGAACTGTTCCTTGGGCATAGCCTTTTCTTAGCGAGGAAGAAAGCTCAGAAAGGTACATGTTACAAGGTAAATACCTGCTTCCTTTCGGCCTCCTGAAATGCCCCAGCTCGAGCAGCTTCTGTCATTATCTAGAGATCATTCATGTTTGAAATGTTTTTCTGATCTTTGACGTTGCCAGCAACCAGTGTGCGGGAGGAAGTGGCAGATGGTTTCCCCAATCTCTTCCTTCAACCACCCCGAGCGGGAGTGATCCTAAGGCTGACACGGAGGTGCCTGTGCTGGTTCCTGGGCCCCGTACTCCCTGTCAGCAGAAAGCCTGGTCTTGGAGCCCTCTCCCTGCATGCAGCCTGACACTGCCCTGTGGTGACCACCCACACTCGGGAGGCTGCGGATGCTGCTGCAACAGCCCAGGCCAGCTCTAGTGGGAACAGTGACATCTTTTCCACAAAGCTGTTAGCAACAAAGTAAAGGTTCTTGTAGCCTGGAAGCTCAGCAGCACTTCCTTCCGACAAGATGACCTTTCTTGGCGCTCACGCCTGGCACAGGTCTGCCCGTGCATGGACGCTGGAGGTGGGCATCTGTGAAGTGGACACTGTGCCTTCCTTCCTGCGGCTTAGACTCCAGGCTGCTAAGACAGGAGCAGAATTGCTCTGGGTGCTGGGGAAGCAAAGAGCCTGCACTTCCCACTGTGGAAGGTGCAGCTTGACCAGTCCTGAGATGGCCACAGTGGGGGTGCTAAGGGCTGCAGGGGACAGGAGAGAGCATGGCTGGCTTAGTCTCTGGTCTCTGTGTGTGTGTGGATTTTTTTCTTCTTTATGCCTAAATTAACTTTCTTTGAATGAAAACATTTTCCACACATCCGGCAACAGCCGAGAAGTCACCTGGTCTTACCATCCGGTCCCATCCCTATTACACTATCAGGAGAGATTTGTAGAAATCCAGATGCTCTCTCTGCTGCTTGAGATTCTGATGATAGGGGGTCCCAGGCAGCGCCCAAGTACTGGTAATTGTTTAAGCTGCACAGATGCTAAGGAAGAGAAACCTCCGGGGTCTTAATGCCTTTATTTTGTACGTGAGTCACCTAGTCTCCAGCAGAGCGACACTGTGTGGAGTGGTGGAAAACCCCTTGTCATGTGGGAGAGGAGGAGAGCAAGGGTTCTCATCCCAGACCTGCTACGCAGTTGCTGTTACCGCCATGGCTCACTTTCCCCAGTTGTAAAACTAGAGGGGTGGATTTAATGGCCATCAGACACTCTTCCAGCTCCGTCATTCGATGCAGATGTTTCTTGTAGAGCAGGAAGAGGGTCTGGTTTCCTGTTTGAGACAGGTAAGAAGCAAACAGATGCCACCTAGGTCCTTATTTCTTACCTCGGCTCCTACCATTTTTAGGTGCTTCGCTTAGCAAAGCAGTTCCTTTTGGAGGTGAGAATTTCAGGTAGAGATCATTACTTTATGCTAGTGAAATTTAAAGACAAGCAAGTTTTCATTAATATTAATAATAAATATGCCCAGACTTAGTTCTGGTACATTGCAGTCATACTTTATTTATGAAATTCCTAGCCCAAAGCATTTCCCAGTTTTGATGGTTGTGTTAAAACCAAGAGTGTGGGGAATGACTTAAAAATGAATACCCAGCAGTGGCCTTACCCACTGCACACCACCGTAATTTCAATTCCTTACCGTGTATTAAAGGTCAGAAAGCCAAAAATAATCTCTGTACCCTGAGGAAGCTGAAGCAGGATGAATGCAGGTTCAGGCCCAGCCACGGAAATTGAGCAGCTTAGACACTGTCTCAAAAATAAAAAGTCAGCAAAGGACTGCAGACAGCTTAGTGAGAAGGCCCCGGCTCCCATCTCTAGTGAATCTGTAAATTTTTTTAAAAATTTTAAATGTATGGGAGTACGATGTTTGCAGTTTATTAGCAAGCAGATACAGCGTATCTCTTACGTTGCTAGCTTATCAAAGGAAAATAACAAAATTAGATGATCACGTGAAAAATAACAGTTGACTTCCTCCTTGGAGACCTGGTATCTCTAAGAACTAGAGTTTCACTGAAACATTTATACAGAAAGATAGCAGGCCCTTGTAACGCAGAGTAGACTGAGGTAAGCACCTTACGTTTATTTGCCTTTTGTGTGGAATTTCCCAGGGGAGTCTGATGATATTCAACAGTTCCAAAAGCGATGAAAGAGGATGAAAAGATCTGATGGGAGCTGGCAGGCGGAATTGGAGCCATCTCTTTGGCACCAGAAGTATTTAAAGGTTAACACCCTGCCGGTTTTCCTGTATCTCTGTAAGAAATGATACGCAGTGTACACACAGCAGCGGGGCTGCCTTAGACACACGGCGGTAAAGTCATCTTCCTCTGAATTTGCATCCCTACCAGGAAGCAACTTTTAAAAATGATACTGTCAGAAACCTACTTCAAAAGCAGTGTATCCCGGACCAGCAAACTCATGTAACATTGCAGAGAAACAAAGTTGTTTAAGATGAGTTAAGATGTTTCAAAGTTTTGGCAGCTCTTCTAAACCCCCTGGTTCCCAGTCCCTTTTGAAGTGGTTTGGAAGCTGCTGTGCAATTTCAATGGCTGCTTGGGAGAAATATTGGCTCAGCCGCTCATTTTGACTGTGAAGCCGGCTCGAGTGTTTTCAGAATGTTTTCATTTGCTAGAAATGTTTTGCACCAGGCTTCTCCTGCGGAAGAAGATTGGTTACCAGCCAGCTAATGATGCTGCAGGGTGTTTACAGAAGATGTGGGCGCTGTCTTTATATTTGAGCATGGCCCTCCCCCCCCAAAGATAGTGTGGTAATCAGCAGGAATGTGAAAACATGTATTTAAGGATTGATGCTTGTAAAAGGTGCAGTAAAGAAGCACGATTGTTCAGATGTAACAAGTGACTGACAGCTCTCCTTAGGCATGCTGGTAACAATAAAGTCTAGAAGTTCAACATCAAAGTGATCACAGCTTACTCCACCAGTGACTTGCACATCAAAGGGGGAGGCAAACACAAGGGAAGTACACAGAGGTGTTTCTGCCTCATAGCCAGACCCTCAGGGGGAGCTCCCAGAGTCCTTTCCGAGCATGCAAAGTGATTTCTGCGGGTGGGCCTCTTCCCTGCAGAAATGAGCGGAACTGTGAAAGGAGGGCTGGTGATCGCCAGCAGTTGCTGCCCATCCCTGTACCTTTGCTTAGGAAGAGATTCCCTGCAGGAGGGGCTGGTCTCTTTGGCTTCCTTTGGTAGTGAGTTTTACACCCGTCTGGGCAGCCCTGACTTCCCGTAATAGACTACAAGGAGTTGTTCACAAAATTAGAGTACAAATGGGGTGCGTTTCAGGTTCCTGGCTGGAAATTGTGCTTGAAAACATAAACTTAGACTGCCATGGTTAGCGTCATAGCTCCTTTGTGCCCCCTCTCACTTGTGGGCTTCTCATTTTTTTCGAGTTCACCTTGTGGGTGGATTTCTGCTGAATCAGGTGCACATTACTTAACAGGTATTTGATAATGAAATTTAGACCTGTCAAACCAGCTCTTACCTAATCACCAGATCTATGCCTCAGTTCTCTAACTCAGATCATGGGTACTCCAGAATACCAAAAGCAGAACAAGAAAAGTCTATCATTGACCCCCATCCTTACACCAAATTGCAAATAAAATTAACCATTCAAGCCTTATGAATGATTGGAAATAATGTAGTTTTTTTTCCGTGCTTGCCTTTGAAATGTGAGGTTCTTTTATAGTTTATCTTCAGTAATTTACTTGTTTTTAACCACTATTGAAAAATAGTCCTTCTCTGTATGGTCATTAATAAATACAAAGCAGCTTTCTCAAGCTCTAGGGAGACTTAATAAACACAACTGTGTTGCTAATTGATGCTATACTGAGCTGACGAGAGTAGTGAATGGTAACCAAGTTAGCAGGCAAGAAGTTAAAGAACTATAGGGGATTACGTAGACATCAAGGGTTGGAAATTATAATAAGGCCTTTTTAGGGGAGCATTAATTTGCATGTGGCTGAATTAGGACACCCAATTATTTCTGAAGATACTGCTAAGAGCACATCCAGAATACCCCCTAAGTGAAAAGTTTGGAAATTTTGAGGTTTGGGTAGAATGGGAGGGAGGGGGCCTGAATAGGTCTCATTTCCCACAACCCATGATAGTTTGATAGTCTACTCAAGAGCATGTCAGAGTAGTTGCCTTTGTTAGGGAGAAAATGCTGATGAAATCAAGCGTACTGAAATTTCTTTGTTCCGTACACACAGTTTATGTTGAACTACCACAATGGATTTTTTTTTAAGCACACAGGGCAGGAGAGTGGAGACAGAAATAAACCTTTTAAATCTTCTTTGCCTGAAGCCCACAAGGACACAGCACTGAGCAGATTAGACAGTGGATTTTGTAGTTAATATTGTCCACCCCAGTGGTCCTCAAAGTATGAGCCAGGGACCCAGGGCCCCCCCCCATACCTCTTAGGGGTTCCAAGGGATAAAAATTATACCGATAACAGACAAGATTGGGTGTGTTCAGGGCGGTATGGCCATGGGCTACATGCATACCACCTCTCAGCCCTCGGGGCCCCTTTTCCTCTGTTGATTCACACTAGTGGTGGGAGGGCCTGGTAGGTAAAGCTGCCAGCCCCTCGACAGGCACCAGCCAGCGACACGGGCCTGTGCCAGCAGCCGCAGCACCCTTCATTACTGCGTGGGGTGGGGTGGGGTGGGGAGGGCAGCCAGTGCTGGTTTCATTTTAATACCCTTGATGACGCAGAAGAAAAATTAAGTTTATTAGCTCTGACCTTTGCGTCCTGCTCTCTCAACACCCTGGATGACAGAAAGGGAAGTGCAGTGCAGGAAGCACTTGTGCTTCCAAGGCAGGGATCGCAGTTATCTCCGGGGAAAGCACGTGTGCCGCTGCTGGGGCGGATTGCCGAGCAAGCTGCTTACTGAACGGAATGCCACTTTGCTTAATAGAATGTCTCCTGCTTTCAGGCTTGTGTGTGTGTCACTGTCTTCTCAGAGATGACCAGAACAAGCCTGTCGTTTGAAGGGAAACAGCTGACAGTATTTATTACCAATAAATTCAGTTTTGCAGGCAAAAATTAGAATTGTGGAACACTTGTGTCCAACCCTGTGAATGTGACAGCTTCTCAGTCCTTTAAAGCTTTGCAGATGATGTGGGTGGTGATACTAATCAGCATGATTCCATGATAGATTCAAGTCTGATAACAAACTATGTCAACATCTGGAAAAAATACAAAATGCAGTGACGTAATAGTTTCCATGTGACCAAGGCAGGCCATTACCAAAAATAATCGTGGGTAAAAGAGTCAAAGTACAAAATATACCAACGTGTTTGAGTGTAACAGTACAGATAGTCACTGGTGAAGTTTTTGGTTTCAAGCTCTAACCAGTCTTTAAGAAACTACCACTTGTTACGTGCACATGTCGTAGCAGAGGATCTCCAAAATCATCTGAAAAGGCTATTAAAATACCCTTCTCTTCGCCAGCTACATATCTCTTGTGTGGCCAGATTCTGTTCACATATGTCAGCCAGAAAATCCCAGCACGACAATTGAGTCAAGAGACTCAATTAAGCCCTTATAAAATAGTTACAAAAATGTAAAGCAATGGCACTCTTCTTACTAACTCTTTTCTGTTTGGAAAGTATACCTAGTTTCACATTTTATGATGTCATGAGCTCATGGGTGTTATTTTTAAAATGGACTACAAGTAAATATTTTTAGTTGTTTTAACTTCTAGCATGATAATTGTTGATGCAGAGATCATATAAACAAAAGCTCTCCCTTGGATCTGTTAAAAACAGGAAAAGATGCGGAGAACACGAAGGTCTGAGAGTGTTGCTGTACAGGGTACTCCAGGAGACATAGCTAGAAGATTCTAGGACAAAGCACAATTTACAACAGGAGAGGCTTTTAAATTTAGGAAGACATATCAGATTGGTCATAAGTTCTTTATTAAACAGCGCACTTTCCAAAAAAAGAAAAAAAAGCACTTTCAAACATGAATTCAAGAGCAAATATTCTCATCTTCATTTCTTTATAATATTTCCATCCTTACTGGCAGTGGGAGACTAGAATCATTGCTGACATTACACTTTCGGTTTGTGGTGCTCTCTGTACCATGTAGCAGAGACCTGGCAGAAAACTGTGATTTATGGTTTATGGGGTCTTTACAATTTATCTGTCATCATGTATGATCTATGCTAGGGAAAACAGTACTAGTGAATTAATATTTTTCTTTTTGGTTTGGACTTGTGGAGAAGATAGGAAATGTTACCCCAGTTAGTGTCACTGGGCTACCCCAACTCCTGGTGGCTGTGAGACCTGAGAGTAATTGACCCTTTGGGGGATTTTATTGTTATGTGTGGTACTGCGAAGCCCTGGCAGACCCTGGCCCAAGACAAGTGATGGGCACCTTCTCACTTGCTCCCCGAGACCTTCTTCACAAGGGAAACATTCCCAGATGTCTGTTGGTACCTGCCATGTGACAAAAGGCTCGGCCCTCAACTAACTGCTGCTGTGCTTGGCACAATCTGTTCCATTACACTGATTAAATGCATAAAAGGCCAACTTTCCCTGAAATTTCTTGTGAAAAACAGCACACAGCTAGAAAGCAATGCCCGAATACTTGCCCTCAGTTTTGTAATCACTTTGCGGGCATCTGACAGGTGGACATTTAGACTGCCCCCTGGGGCAGGACCGTCACCTTTGTCTTTGTTAAACACGGGTCATACAAGCCTGGTGGTTGGCCTTCTTTGCTGTTAGAGAGCTGTCGGTGGAAAGGAGCTGGTGCAGGGTGGCGTGACCAGCAGCGTGGGGGTCCTGCTCCTAGTGCTGCAACTAAGAGAGGAGGCAGTGCCCCTGGAGCCCGCTGCCCGCTCCCAGCATGCTTTGATCAGCCCATGGGGCTGGGGCCAAAGCACATGTGCTGCGTAACCAGAGGTGGTGCAGCAGCTGCTCATGGCTGAAAACACGAAACTCCCAACTTTCCAACTTGGAAAGTCAAATTCCAAGATAATTATCCTCTTTGAAGTTAAACTGGATTTTTTTAACTTCTTAGGCATTGTGTTTTGTTAGGTTCCCAGCGTTTTCCTAACTGAAGTAAAATGATAACTTGAATACATTGTTTTGCTTTATGCAGTGGTCTTGACCTGGCATAGAAAGGCCTTTTCCCCCTGGTGATGGTGGAGTCATTGTGAGAATTCACCTGGCTTAGCTAGGCATGGTGGTGCACGCCTGTAATGCCAGCAGTGGGGAAGCTGAGGCAGGAAGATCACTGTGAGTTCAAGGCCAGCCTGAGCTGCATAGCGAGACCCTGTCTCAAAAAACAAACAGAAAATGCATCTGGTTTGAGGTCATCACTTGTGTCGGTTTCTGTATGTGTATTGGGCTTTGGATACGATGCCACCTCAACAAGGGGAACATTCTGGCGGGTGTTATTTCTCAGTGAGATGTTCTCAATGTGGAGCATAGACTTGGAATTTTCCACAGTGTCATGTGACAAACATTTGCTTACTCCACTCTTTTTTGTACTACCACTTTCGGGAATAAAAGCGAGCCCCTGCCTTCTTGTGGGGACACCAGGAGCACCTCTGCATTTCACATGTTTGTGCACAGCACTCCCCATCGGAAGCCCCAGTCATCCACCCCGAGTCTTTCTTTGTGTTATCACTGGCCGTGGTGTGAGCCCTGGGGTGGGGAGAAAGGAAAAAGCAATGCAGAGGGCACGGGACAACAGCTCAGGTGCAGAAAGGTCCTCTGAGGTGTGAAGCGTCCCGTGCCCTGCCCCACTGCTTTGCTCTTGTGTGCCATCCTGGGTGGCTCTTTCAGGCAACATGAGATACATGGAGAAGAACTTCAGGAAGCTTTGTGTAGATGTAAGGGCAAGGATGGCCTTGAAAATTTTTCCAAACATACTGTTTAACTCCCAGAAACAGTGTATGCCAGCTGACCGGTCTTGGGCAACCTCAGATTTATCATCTGTAAAAATAAAGATCTCAGGCCGGGGATATCGCTCAGCAGCACGGCACCTGCTTGGCAAGCACAAGGTCCTGAGTTCGATTTCCTGTACTAAAAAATAAAACTAAAGATCTCTACCTCTTAGCAACTTTGGAAAGGAGGAGGCACACATAGAAGGTACTTAATACCATGTCTTGCACTGTGGGATGTCCCTGTCCCCTCACAGCCCAGGGAAAGGTTCATGTCACACATACAAGTCTGAAGTTACAATCATGGCTTTACCCACACTCAAAACCCACGCCACACCTTAGGCTTGAACAGGGGCGTTGCAGGTGTCCAAGCCTGTGTGCACTGTGATCTGGCCAGATGGGGCTGATGGGTGGGGAACTTGGATGTTTCTCATCATGTAACATAAGAGGCTTCTAATTCCGCCCTGTCCAAGCCCTGCTGCTGTAACCATTATTACGTGTTCTGAGCCTGTCATTCACAAAGCGCTTCTGCTGTGCCACGCACTGTGAAATGGATGAGCACGTTTAATACCCACCGTAGCCTTTCATCCCCTTTTTACGGAGGTATAAGGCAAGACTCAGAGAGGCAGAGCAACCTGTCCGAGATCACAGGCCTAGCTCGTACGTACAGAGTTGGAGGCTGAGTCAGTCTGCCTCCCAGGGTTGGGCTCACCCACCTGCTGTTCTGACCAAATGGCCCCGGTGGCACCAGGGGACTATCACAAAATACATTGTTCCTGACTCCGAGATCAAGCCAGCTAGCACATGTCAGCTGGGGTTTTTTTCTGAACACTTAAGTTGAGACAAATGACACATAGAAATGTATTAAGCAACTACTGTGTGCTGGACACTAAGAAAGCACCAGACCAGGGAGGGCTTGAGTAGACATAAAACCATGGGAGGGGGTCAGTTCCAGCCTGGAGTAGCGCAGCACACGACAGGCGCGTATTACAGAGGAGGGGCCCTCATGAGAACCACGGCTGAGAACAGCTTGGGGAAAGAGGGAAGGCTTCAGAGCTTTGAAGCCAGCCCTTCCTAACAGGGTCGGGTTGTGGAAACTCTCAAAGGCTAGGCAATGAGCAAGGCCAGCGTGAGGACAGCCAGGACTTCAGTGTGACCTGGAGGGACTCCCGGAAATGAGGCCTCCAGAGGGAACTGGCAGGGCTCAACCCGTGGAAGGCCCTCGCCTGTGCACGGAGGGAGGCGCCCTTTCCACTGAAAGGCATGCAGAGCCCTGGGGGAGGCGCTGAATATTTTTAAGGCTCATAGAATCATTAGGGACGATCGGATGCTCTTAGCATCTTCCCCTGCCATCATCGGTTCACGGGGGAATAAACAAAGCCTTCTGGACGTGGACAGGAGGCCGCTCGGCTTTGCTCATGTCGGCGATGTCCTGTGGCCGCGTGTGCGCTGTGGGGAGATCAAGGCAAGACACCTGCCACGGACTCCTTCAATGGACTTTGGCACTTTGCTTGTTACAAATTGATTCGGGGACTTCATTATGATGCTGCCCAGATGAATGAGACAGTGGTGTTTTGGCTTGTGCTGCCAGGAGGAGGGGAAACAAGTTTCTGTGGCTCCGCAGTTCAATCGCTTGCTTATGGGAGGACCGTGGAGGGAGGGAGCAGTGTGTCTTTGATACTAGAACCCCTGTCGCCCTGCTGGGGCTACAAGCAAATGCTTAAATTAAAGGTTGGAGCCAGCTTTCAAGTATTGACTATCGAGCAAAAAAGCTCAGCCCACACTCATGCACTTACTCAGGCTTGTTAAAGGGAAAATACACTGTGGGCTGTGCTCCTGTCACAGCCGGTGTAATTATCACGGTGAAGATTGGTGTTTGAATTGGAGCTGGTGTGGCGCACGTTTATTTAAAGATATGCCTGGTAATTTAATACACATTAGTCAAGACTTATGCCCAAACCATGAAGTATCATTGCCAGCTGCCTCTCAGGTTGTTTTTTCTCCGGGTATTTAATGTAAACACTTGAGACTTGGCACCTTCGTCCAGAATACAGGTGGTTTGACTTCCCAGCCTCAAGTGCTTGTCTCCTCCCAAGGATAATAACACACTGACTTCCTTGGGTTATTCTGAGGGTGAAATGAGACAATACATTTAAGGCTTGTCAGTAAGCGCTTCAGAACTGTAGTTTTATCAAACAGGTCTTGTTTCTAGATATGTTTTGTTTTATTTTGTTTCTGGTCTTGCTGTCAACAATTAAAGCAGGATGATCCAGCTGTGCATGATGCCCATGAGGTTGTGAAACCCTCAGGTTTACACACGTTGCACATCCAAATCTGAAAAGCCCGAGAGCTGAAATGGCTCTGAAGATAGAAAAGTGTGAAGTGGGGCATTCTGGGTTTTGGAAGATTCTGGATTTTCAGATTAAATCTATGCAAATATTCCAGAGTCCAAGAGAAAAAGAAGAGAGGTGAGGGGAAGAGGGAGGAAAGGTGGAAGGAAAAGGGAGAGAGGGAAGGAGGGAGGGAAAGTTCAACCCTTCTGGTTCCCAGCACTTTAGAAAAGGGAGAGCCCACCTGTGTTCCCTGTAGGCCTTATGGTTACGTATGCCCGGAGTAGCCGGGTGTTTAGCAAAATTGTGAAGGGCTATATAAGTGGGAGATACCGTCCTTCGCTGGTTTTGCAAGGCAGCGTTTTGTGTAGCAAATGAGTCCGCATATACTCCCTTATTGAGCTGCTCTCTACATTTAAGGGTACTCATTATTGCTGTGTAACTTTAAACCCCCCAAAATCGTGGCGTTGTGGACTGGATGAGGTCATACCTGGCATCCAGTCCAGAGACCTATGGGTTCTCAAGCACAGAGCACAGTGCTGAGATCTGTGAGCCTCTCTCCCCAGTGTGCCCTGCAGAGCTCCATGCTGGTGGAACTTAAATAGGGCTCCAGTTATAAGACCCCCCTCACCTCCTGCCCTTTTATGTGGATTGCTGCTTTTTAATGAGGTGCCACAAGTTGTGAGCTCAGCATACGTTGTGGCATAGTGTTCAGGTGAGTAAATTTTGGTATCTTCCTGCCTGGGAACAGAATGAGCATGGCAGAAGTGACTTAGTTGGAAATAACAGTCCCCTGACCAGTGAGGCATTTATAGAATTAGAGCTGTGGAGGACCCCAGAAGTCCACTAGTTCAGTCTGTTCACAGTCAAGCTGTGGGGAAGTAAAAAGCACTGCCCAGGCTGAGCTAGCTGCAGGCTGGGGAGCAGAACCCAGGTTTCCTTCCCCCTCTGCTGTGATTTTTTGGTAGCTCACATTCACCTCAGAATACCCAAAAGACTTTAGTTATATTATTACTTTATCCCAAAGTGCTGTAAGTAATGTGTTCAGCCTATTTCATTCTTTAGGAATGAGACTCTAGATTTGTATCAGAAAGTTTGACTGGTCTGCACAGTGATTTTTCATTCCCATGGGGGAGGCAATCTAGAGATCTGTGAGCTGCTCTCCCTGAGAGCAGCTTACTCTCCCAGCTAAGAGTAACAGGAAAAAGAAGACCTGCATATATACTGGACCTTTCATGTAGGCTCCGAAGGCACAGAGCAGCAGAGCAAACCACTTCAAATCCACCAGCCTGGTGAACACAGGCAGCGTCCTGCCCCACCAGGAATGGTGGAAATGTACCCTTGTTCACTGTGGCCTCTCCGTGGGCATCAGCGTAATTCTCTCCCTGTCCCTCTGCTCGGGGAAGAAAACGCCAAGAACAGGAAATAGCAATGGTCAGATAATGCCGCTGGGTAAACATTTTTAGACTTGTTTATATGAGGTACCACTGGCAGTCCACTACTAGTAGGCAGTACAGACAGACAGACATACACACACGCACACACACGCGCACACTTCCATCTGCCACCCGAGGCTGGGCCACAGGGCAGTGGTACCAGCCGTGGAACCCGGGATCAGTGCAGTAATAGACTTTCTGCCCAGAGCTTAGGAGAGTGGGAAGCCCTGACAGCCACCCAGGGAAGCCACCCCCGTACTCCAGTTGCACCAGAAATACAGGAAGGTCGAGTGGCTGGCATCACACGGTTAGCAGCAGAACCAATTTGGGAGTCCTAGTCTCCTGACTCGGTCCTGTGCCTGAACTACTGTGTGGAGACCATCTACTTGAATCTGCGAGGGCACAGTGTCAGGGGTCCGCAGTGAAGTTCATGTCAGTTTCTCTAGATGAGCAGCTGTTTCAGAATCATCTCTAAAACAGCCCATGGTTTTAACCATCTCCAAAGGACAAAAGTTTGTGAGGAGGGTACTGTGATGAAAAATCTCAGCGGGTCTTCATAGCCAGAGAAAAGGACTTTTTCAGGTAGACTGGGCTGTTCAACAAACATTTAAGTGCCCGTGCGGCGCTTGTGTTACAGAACCTATTAGCTTCGGTTATCGATTATCTTCTCTCCAGCAAGTCCAAGGGGGGTGGCCGGACCTGTCCCCTTTGAGTCCCTGTGGCCTGAGGACCTCGTGCCACACCGTCTTTCATCTCTCTAGTTTTTCTTACCCTTTGGATCCGGTCTTTAAATGTCACTCTCTGTTCTCTCCTTCGTCTTTTTAGCCAGTGTGGGTGTCTGGTTTATCTGCTCTCCTTTTGCTGACGTAATCGCATCACTTTGGCTGTAGTTAATATCTGCTAAATCAAACCATATTGGCCTGAATAGCTTCCATTGATTTGTGAATGAAAGGGTGCTTCAGCTGCCTGACCCTGCTCTCTGTAGGGTCTTTGTCACCAGGAGGTTTAACTTACTCAAAACCTGCCTGGGCTGCATCCCCGCCGCCCTTGTACCGTTCAAGCCAGTTCATCTTTGAGCAGCCGTGACTGTCAAGGTGATCCCGTTTGGGGGGACGACGGCTATTTCATTTACTGGCTGTGCAGGCTGTGTGGCGGGTGAGGAGACTGACTATCATTTTCCCTTGCCGTTATCTTGTTCTCGTCCCTAACTACCACTCATCCCCAGATTTTTGGGAGGAGGGCGAGAGCCACGGTCATTGTCACCTAAGCCAGACTGATCATCCGCTGCCTATTTTCTGAGCATCATTTAGGAAACTGGAGCCTGGCAACAACGATGCCTTTCTCTGGGTTCTTTTGAGAAAAGGAACAAAATGAACAAGCCACTTTCACTGATTAATTTACCCGGTTTCCTATATGTAAAGCCTCTTACAACAGAGAAATGATTAGTGTCTAAACGCCAGAAGAAAAAGGTGTGAAAAGACAGTAACCACAGAAAGGCCGCTCATAAATTATATCATCAGCTTCTCTGTTTTACACTCCAGGAAATGCCATAATCTTGACTTTTGTGTTTTTTTTTTTTTCTTAGTACAAAACCAGCCAAACCGAAATCCATATGAAATATACCAAAACCACTCAGTCAGCTTTTGCCTACTTCAGCAGCTGCCTGCTTGCTCTCAAAGCCCACCCTTTGCACTTAGAATAGGAAAACTTACAAAACCCTCCTGGCAGGCCGTTACTGCAACAGTGATGCTGAGCCGCAGGGTTGAGGCCCATGACTAGGTGAAGCGAAGGGAACCCTGGAGGGAGTGACTGTGTTAAGGGCTGCTGAGGGGGCCGGTGGGTGGCCCCAGGACTGGGAGACATGTTGCTAGGTCTGTGTCTGGCCACCTGCCTTCTGGGAGTTAGAAGCAAGCCCTGCTCTCCTCTCCTAGGGACAGACGGACGGACGGACAGATGGCCACACGCATTGGTAAAAGCAACAAGAAATATTCTGTGTGCAGTGGCGGAGTTATTCTCGCTCGTCCAGGTGGGCAGCTGGGAAAGAGAAGGCACCGACCTAAATGTCTGGTGCCCCAGGAGGGTTCAGGGGGTGTAACAGGTAGGCAGGTCCTGGGTCATTGGGCAGCACGTATGCTCTGGAGAGGGAACCAGCACCCTTGGCTCGGCTCGGCTGTCAGCGTTTCCAATAACTGTTCTACCACGGCTGAGTCTTTGGTTTTGTTTTTTAAGAGAATCTGGAAATCTAAACTTCCATGGGAAATTGCCTTGGTATCATTAGAAAAAAATTTCTTTGAATTCATAGGCGAGTTACGAGCCTGATGGTGGTTGTGGCTGGGTCATCTCTGTTTGTCAGGACATTGATCATTGCTGAGATGTGGTTAAACACTGGGGAGAGGAGACAAAACCCTCACCTCAGCCCCCGGGCCCGACACACCACAGCTCCAGCGTGAGGTGTCCTGGGTCTGTCCCGGGCTGCCTCTTGCCTCCCAGGTGGTAGCAGCCAGCCCTGCATTCTCCAGGGAGACCCAGGCCAGGCCTGACCTGTTCCAAAAACTGTGACTTAGAAAAGAAGTCCAAAGTCCTTAGTGGGCTATTCAAAGCCCTTTAGGATCAGGGGCTGCCAGTCCAGCCACCTATGTTTGCTTGTCTGCTTTGAGACTCAGGAAGGGCCCTTTGGACATCACGAGTGTCCATGCCAGGGTCCCTGCCTGGCTTTCCCTCACTCCCATCCCACCTTCCGCTGCCCGGGGACCTGGGATATGCATTCATCAAGGCCCAAAGCAATTAACAGATGGGCACCCTGAGCTCCCTCAGAGAAGTCCGGTTTGGTACATGGTGGGATTATGATCTTTCCAACAAGTTGGTCATTCTCTTTTCCACCTCCACTCAGCTCTCGGTAAATGTAAATCTCCTTCCACTGAGCCATCCTCTGTATGCACTGTGATTCATGAGGCACTTTCTGAATGTAACACCAGAACTCCCTTCTTCCCTTCCTATGACCCGTTTTTCCAAAAAAGAAATTTTTAAATAACATTAATCTCATGAAGGCAGTAAAGGGATTATGAATTCTTGTCTCATGTAAGATTTTTTTTATTAGAGAAAAAGTGGTGGTGGTGCGTGCCTATAAACCTAGCACTTCAGGAGGCTGAGGCAGGAGGATCAGCTGTTCAAGCCCAGGTGGGCAACCTACTGACTTAGTGAGACCTTGTCTCAAAATTAAAAAAAAATTTAAATGGCTATGGATGTAGCTCAGTGCAAAGGCCCTGAATTCAATTGCTGTTACAGAAAAAAAAAAGGAGAAAAAAGTAAAACCCGACCAGTGAGTAAAACTAAACATTCAGAATAGCATTAAAGTAAGTGTTTCACACAGTTAAATATTTGCATCTACACTTAGATGTATAAATTACTATTCTTTGAACTCCAAGTGGATTTTGAACTGTGTTCTTCGTAATTATAATAATCATACAGTTTATTTATATACAGTTGAGCTGTATAGACATTAACCAATTAGTTCTTGATCGCACCACCTAATGGAAGACTTTCTCCGGTACCCTATTTTTAGTGTGTACATACGCGTACATGTTAATTATAGACCTCGGTTACTAACTTTGCATCATATTAGCCAAATGCTTACTTAAGAGTTCACCACCATCAAGGGGGTAGGTGGGCAAGAGACTTGCGTCAGAGTTCACTTCTGTTTTTAAGCCAGGAGGTAAGTGATACTAAAACCTGTCGAGTACCTGGCCTAAATCCAGTGACAGTTCATTTTCTTTAAGTGTGCCAGTAGCTGTTTGAGGTGTCGTCCTGACTTTCTCAACTCAGCCGCGTCAGAATTACCTAATGTAAAAAGAGACGGAAGAAGACGGGTGACACCCATGTATGTGTGAGCCGGCCTAAGCTGTACTATAAGCCTGGTTCTGTGGAGGTGACACGGGTAATAGTTAAGTGGCAGCTGCTAGGTTTTAGAAGTTTCTGCTGCCCACTGTCTGTTCCATTAAAAAATGACTTTCATCGCTAATTTTAACATGGAACAGATCCAATTGGAGAAAATCCATTATAAATGAGACCGAGCTGGCTGTTGAATAACATTGGTTGAAGCTCAAAGAGCGAATATAAATGAACGGTCAATGGGACGATATTGGACAAGCGCAATTCATCTCATTGCACAAAGAGATACTCCGAATGTCTCTGCTAACAGATGCACAAAAATAGACCTTGTCTCGTGGCACCCCGGGCCCGTTTGCGGAATGACTTTTGCCACCTTTTGAGCTGTCTCAAACCGACACAGAACAATAGTTCTTAGATTTGTAGCTGCAAAAAAATACGCCTTTCAATCATTTTAATTTAAAAAATAAAAGTTAAGTGTCTTGTGTGCGGCATTTACCATCCTGGAAACATTCCTGGGACTATACCAGTTTCATCTAAATCTACTTCTGTTTCCCGGTTAAACCTCAGTTGTCCCTTACAGTCAGCCCTGGAGAGAAGACAATGTTCTGTGAGCTCTGGTGGACAGAGGCAGAGGCTGAGGTTTCAGGAGCACCCTGTGTCCTTGCTGAGATAGTGGAGGAACGCAATCACTGGAAGTCATGGCCCTGCCCTGGCAGTTGGCAGGGACTTGGCCGTGGCATTGAACTTGAAGCCCTAAAGAGCGAAGCAAAATCAGATAATGGTGCTGTTTTTGCACTGGTTGCAGGGATTTAACTCAGGTGTTGTGGGGGTACTGAATGCCTTATATGTCCAATGTCTATGGTCTCCTATAATTTTCTTAGAAAGATGACTATTTTTCATTGAGAAGACACTTTCAATCCAGGATTCCTTCAGATCACTCATTGCCCAAGTATATTTGAACAGTGCACTTGCTGAAAGTTCCAGAATGAATCATTCTTTCATGTTCCCTGCTTTGCAGGCCCCTGTCCTTCATGAGCAGAGGACTTGAGACCAAAAGACCAGGTTAATGCAGCCCCGTGCGCTCCGCCCAGAGGAAAGTGGCATGTGGGGGCTCTCAGCTGTACCCCACCCCTAGCCAACTCTCTCGTAAGCAAAGTAGCTAGACAAGACGGTGGGGTGCCTCTTTCTAAGCTGTGACTTCTGCTAGTCGAAACAACCCCAAAGGAAGATCTTACTTGGTGTCCCAAATGTGAAGAGCCGCATATAAATACAAAGTCAGTAATCAACACCAGCATCTGACATCAGTGCATCATTTCCGCATGCCAGGCACTGGACTAAATAACCCACATGCATGCTCACATTTATCTTTCAGCAACTCTCTGCGTAGGAGCCATTGTGACCCCGTTCTACAGATAAAGGAAACTGAGGATCAGAAAGGTTAAGGTTTCACACAAGGTCACACAGCAGTGTGAAGTGCGATTCTAACTGAGGTGTCTAAACTGCAGAGCCCAATGTCGGTGTCGCCAGAGCTGTGCTGTGTGCTAGTTATCAGATGTGTGTTTCTCAGACGTTAGATTTATTGCCTGGGCCTAACATTCAGAGACTTAACAGGAAGTTACAATTGCGTTCAAGTCAGGAGGTGTACAGAAGGCCACCCGTGAGAAGAAAAAGTAAAAGCTAGCCCTGGCCTCTGCCATCCAGGGAGCTGTTTCACATAACACTGAGTCCTGTGTTTGCCAGAGAACACCGCTTGAAAACACAGAGATAGGTCATCGCTACCTGGGCGTGCCCTTGCCGTATAGAAACAAACTTCCCAGTGACCACTAAGAGTGAGCCGCAGTGAACTAGAGCAAGTGTCCTCCGATAAGCAGTGCCTGTGATCTAGCCACACAGGAAAAGCCAGGTTTGAAGCTCAGGGGAGCCACTCTCCCCGTATCCTCCTTGTGCAGAACAATAAGAGGCGAGGTTTCCTGAGAGTCCTCAGTGCCCCCAAGTACTGCCCCTTCTTCCAGGAGGCGAGGGAGTGGTAAGCTCTCTGAGCTTCAAGTAAAGATACAGGTTCAAGGGAATTCCCCTAGGATCTTCTCCCACAAGCGGAACAGGAATTCTTAGTGTTCCTGCTGCCCCAACAGCCAGAGTCATCTGCATGGACGTCGTCCCTGGTTAGACTCCCGGGGTCAAGTTTGTTCTGAAGTGCAGTGAGACAGCTTCCAATTCAAAAGTCTGTTGCATACCCTGACCCTCGAGCAGAGCCGCACCGAAGCCAAGAGTCAGGAAGTGGAGCTCCACGTGGGAGAGCGCAGGCATCTCGCTGGCAGACAGGCCTAAGAGGCACGACAGTTGGCTGGCACAGCTGGTCTTGGTGTTGTCCGAATCTTGCGCTTAGTGGGCGCTAAGCAAATATTTTTGGTTTGTTTCAGGACTGGGGATTTTTGTCTGAAATTTGGTTTTGCTTTGGTACGCCGGCTCTGTGTTCGCTTTGGGAGAATTTCAAATAATGGGTAGAGTTCTGGGCTGACATTTGCTTTGCTTCTGTATTAATGACCCTTTTAAAAAAAAAAATGTACTGGTGTTTTGCAACTCAGGATGCATTACAGTTTGAAAGGGAGTCCAGAAAACCTCGGGGGCCATCTTGTGGTTAAAGGCATCTTCCACACGTGCCTCGGGTGTCTGGGTCTGTGATACATGAAACTCTTCCTCAGGTTCCAAGAGCAGAGTATTAACTTTTTTTTTAATTACTGTAAATAATCAAGGATAATGATGCCCCAATTATTTAATGCCATTTCCAATGTTAAACATACAGATTAAAACTTCTACTTTCCCACGTGTAGAAACATTGGTGTTTTACAACCGCACCATCCATGTGTGTACTTGCGTGTGTACACATATGAGTCTGAAGGTGTATACATACATGTCTAAAACTTACATTATCTCCAGGTGTGAAGATACTGTTATTTTTCTGTTTATGCTTTTGTGGGGTTTTTTGGAGGGGGTCTGAATTTGGTTCACTGAGCCTATATAACTTTTTTTGTGTGGTACCGGGGATCGAACTCAGGACCTTGTGCTTGCCAGGCAGGTGCTTATGCAACTGAGCTATATCCCCATCCCACTCGCATATAACTTTTACATAAGGAAGCCAGGCGTGGTGGCGCACGCCTGTAATCCCAGCACTTGGGAGGCTGAAGCAGCAGGATCTTTGCGAGTTCAAGACCAGCCTGGGCTGCAAAATGAGCTCAAGGCCAACTGCATAGTGAGACCCTGTCTCAAAAAGACAAAAATAAATAAATATATAAATAAATAAATAGGAAAAAAATTCAGCCTAAAGTTAAATTTTACTAGCAGCTGCAGCAAAGGGAAGATGAGCAAGTTGCCCACATGGCCAGCAGAGAAGAAAATCACCACTTAAATACATGTGCTCAACACAGGGAGCACAGAAAGGTACCTGCAGCCTGGTTCCCTTGTTAACAAGGAAGGAACAAGGGTGTGGATTGCACCCCTTCCCCCTAGACAGAGCCCGTGAATTTGGCTATTTCGAGAGCATGCTTAGGACCAAAAAAGAAAGAAAAAACTAGAAATGCACTCTAGTTACTCAGTGCTGCTATTCACAGCGACGCAGGTCAGCATGGGCCAAGCTGCATTTTGTGTCTGGGTGGTTACCTCCCACCTGCAGCTCCTAGGAGGGGAGTCACATGCTCCAGAGAGATCGCCATGTAACGCACTCTTGTTGGGCGTGCAGGGAGGGGTTGCTCCACAAACCCTTTACCCTGCCAGATATGGGTGACACAGGATGGGCTGATGCGGTCCAGAGTGAACTGAAATCACAAATTCAGAGCACCCACAGGCTTCGCGCTATGGCCTGAATTCTTTCCTTAAGGCAACCATAGTAGCTTATGGAGCTGACATTTACTTTGCCTCTGTGCTAATGACCCTTTCTTGTAAAAAAATGTACTGGTGGTTTGCAATTCAGGATCCATTACATCTTGGAAGGGAGTCCAGAAAATACTATGTGTAGTCAAAAAAACAAAAAGGACACACAGGGCAAACAAAAAGTAACAATATTAGCCAAACTTAGGAATTAGGTGTATTTGACTTTGGGTGTTTTCTTTTCTGGGAACAT
Organism: Dinomys branickii; assembly: GCA_004027595.1. Lineage (NCBI taxonomy): Eukaryota > Metazoa > Chordata > Mammalia > Rodentia > Dinomyidae > Dinomys > Dinomys branickii. The sequence continues at coordinate 37,673 of PVLD010000275.1, read as the reverse complement.
GAAATCTGCCATAAACAGTAGCTCAGTTTGCCCCTTTTAACCCATACCTATTTGGAGACATTGAGAAGAGGTGGAGAAACTTTGTCAGGTTGAGTAAACTTACGATAATTATCACTCCATCACTCAAATATCAAGGGTGACTGTCACCCCGGGGGTCACACTTTCTCTGGTAATTTGAAGGACGTGGTCTTTCGGTTCCTTTTTTTTTTTTTTTTTTGTCTTCCTACTCCTGAATACCTGTGACTCAGCCCTCTTGCAGCCTCCTACCCGGAGCCATCAGAGAACTTAGAAACCAGCAGAGCCCCAACGTTGAAGCACTGCAGCGTGTGCGCTTGACTGAAGCACTACAACGCATGCGCTTGACTCAAGACGTCCCTTCACAGCAAGGCATCCTGGTTACGATGGGTTTTTACAGCAGCCCTCTGCCAAGCTTAGTAATCTGGTTGCGTTGGAAGAACATAGCTAATTCTAAGACAAAGATATTCATTTCAAATACAGGGAGGGCCGGAGAAGGTCTGATATGACTACTGAGAAGGCAGACATCTGCCAAAGGGGCGAAATTGTGCAAAGGACAACAGGCCAGGGCCACTTAGTGTTGGAGCCAAAGGCCAGAAAAGTCTTAGAAGGCCGTGAGCGTATTACAGCACTTACACTTTGCAACTTTGGGGGTAAGTTTCTAATCACAGTGAAAGTTTAATAATGCTGAATGAGTTCATCATCCTGAAAGAGTGAACTATGTTTAGAGTACTCTTAAGAAAGACGCCATCATTTTAGGTATATTCCATAACAATATTGATGGTAACAACCCGCTTCATTTTCATGTGCTTATCTGTATAAAATTCCAGCTACTAGAAAATCCAGGTTTCTGGCTGAAGCACTGTTTAGCAGAGATGCACTGCTGTGTGCTCAGCCAGCACTGAACAGTCGTGATACTCACAAAGCTTTGTGAAGGTAGGAAGCTGTAACTCAGCGTGTTCTTCCCGAGAATGAGTAAGTTCTGTTTGTTTCTCATTTGTAGGGTGTTTCTCTTAAGGTTCTAAACCAACCAAGGATAGCATTCCCTGTGTTCAGGGTTCTGTCCCAGAGTCTGTAGCAGATGACTCCAGATAAACTCCAGCAAGAAAGGTTATAGCTCACTGGGTAACAGTTGAAAGTGCTCTAACATAGCCTTTCCCTTCCTGTCCCTCCCACGTCTATCTGTGATTATTGCTGCTTCCAAATGAAGACCAAACCACCTGTGCTGTCGCATCCTCCCCTGATGCCCTAAACCCTCGCCCGCTGCTTCCCAGATGACCATAAGGATTGTGTGCATTTTAGATCTTACTTAATTTAAGGAAGTGGGATGATCTTGGGTATTACTAAATGCTGCAGATTCCTCCACGGCAACTTGACTTTCAGGCTTCCCAGGGTCACCGAGTACTAAGCAGAAAGAATAGAAGGAAAAAATTACTCCACTAGCGCATAGCAGTAGGAGGAGGTTTTTAGAACAAAAGGAGCAGGAGACGCATTCAGAGACTGTGGGATTAAATCAGACAGTGGGAGTCGGCTTTTTTGGCGGCATTCGGTGAACACGTAACTGCCGTTCCAGCATTTAGGGATGCTCTCTGCAGGTGCGTCCTAGCAAATCTGCTCCGTGTCATCCTCATCGAATTGAGGTGGGCACACAAGTGTCCCTGGAGGGAAAATGGCAGCAAGATGAGGAAGGACAGCCTGGATATGGGAGAGGTGAGGAGAAACCCCAGTTCCTAATGTGCAATGTTTCTTCACCTTCCAAGGCTCTTAGGAGCATGTAAGGTTTGAATCAAAGGCGGGTCCCCCTGAAATAATGTAGAGGAGAAGCATGAACCCCAGGCCTCTAGGACCTCACGTGTGCCCCGTGGGTGGCAAAATGCACTCACATCCCTTGCAGACAAAGAGGTGCTGGCTCTGCATTGTGGTCCTCCGGTATATTCTTGTGTCGCGCTTCCTTACACACATGGGGAGCAGTCAACGGTGAGATCTTCCCCGGCAAAGTACCCGTGAGAACCTAGGAAAGATGACGGGCACTTAGACTGGGGAGGGAAGACACTTCCCTGAAATACTTAGGCAAGTGACACCGAAACTATTTTCAGATAATTGCCTTAGTTCTCTAGAAATGGGGGAAAGCAAGGAGGGAACCTTCTCCGTGTGGCTGTTTATCCCGCTACCCACAGCACCGTCAGTTCCTAGGGTGGACCGCAACGGTGTGCTTTCCGTTTGTGGGACACAGAGCTGCTTGTCCATAATTGGGTGGGTTCACAAGGCAAAAGAACACGAAATAAAAAGGGTAGACACCCGGGATGAGCCCCAGTTTTCTTCCCCAAAGAGTTGCTTGAAGTGCCTGACATCCTGAAAGCTTTTGCATTTACAGAGAATGAGAAATCGCCCCGCTGTCTACACTTTGTGGAAAAGTAGAGGGACTCCTACTTGCCCACGTGGGGGTGGCTTTTGCGTAGCAGAAAGAAATGGTGGAAAATAGGTCAGCAGAGTCAGGTGACCCACATGGGCGGGTGTTCTGAGATGTGTAAACCACCCCACGCACTTACAGATATTAGGAGCAGAGACCAGAAGCGGAAAAAATTTCTCCTGGGCAGGAGAGAGGGAGGAAGATGGAGAAAGGGGTTATTCTGTCAAATAACGACCACTTCCGGCATTGAACAAAAAACTCCCTTAAAGTCATTTCACTCAACAGATGACACGGCTTCTTAGAAAAGACAAAACATTTCGAGTGATTCGAAGATCCTCCCGGCCGCCACCCACCTTCTCTTCCCACCCAAGATGAACGAGACCACTTCGTCATGCACTTCGGGCCCCATCCTGCCTTGGCGTCATGGCGCCTCGAGATCGCTCCTGCTTCTGAGCAGCAGCCTAGCGCCACACAGAATCTGAACATAGCCACTAATTCTCTCCAACAAGGCTGTGTTGGCAATTATGAGACAGGATAGACACTGGCATGCGCTTACAGAATAATTACAGGGTTCCTTGAGTGGTACAGTATAAATAATTGCCAGTTTAAAAGCGTTACTATGAACAGCAATTTATACTAAAATTGATATTTGCTCCTTGAAGCCAATATACATCCACAGTGCCTCAGCCCCCACTCCCACCTCCGCACCTCGAGATCACAGGGGCTCCGGAACCTTTCGGTCCCTTTACACTTTGAACTGAGCGGGACAACCGCCAGGCACATCCGGAGGGTAGTAAATAAGCGAAAGACGGATGTGTTTAATCAATGGGCATGAATGAGGTAATGAAGCTGCTCCGGCTCGGGCCGCCTGGTGTGCCCGGCATCCTGACGTGCAGAAAGGCCATCCTGGTGCGGAGAGGAGCTAAGAACTGCAGCGGTGTCACTTTTGCTGGCAAGTAGGACACGGCGAAGATTATCACACAGGACGCAGAGGGCCAAGACACAGGCAGCTGCTGAGGGAGCTAATGCGGCTCTAAAATAGCCACAGAGGCTTATTAAAATACACAGATTCTCCGCTCCGTGGAAGTTTGAATTTTATGCTCTGCCACAATAAAAATGAGCAGGGACCTTGGAGAAGCAGGGGAAGGGAGTGGGTGGTGGGGGACGCTGTGTGATGGGCCGCCCTCTTTGGGACAGTGCTGAACAGAGGCCCTTCTTTTCCGAGCATCTGACCCTACGTGTCACCTTCTCACCTTTCTGTGAAGCTCGGTGGCTTCTCTTACCCATCTGAGAACTCCCCTGAGAGGCTCACATCCTGAATCTTTCTCACCAAAGCAGTGAGTGTCCTAAGATAATGTGTGTTTTGTTTCAGCTGCTGTTCTTGCTTTTCTGCACTTTAAAGCCATTTTAAACTATATTTCCCATGATTGTTCGGGCTGGCTTTGGTATTTAAGTCTTTCAATAGGTCATTAGTGGGGTAATTAATTCCAGCTATTTTTAAATGGTGCCTCGGTTATTACAGAGCGACCACATTCACAACAGCCTCTCGTTCTTGGAGAGTCGCTAAGCATTGGCTCCTTTTTTTAAGTGCCAAAAATATTGTAATTTTATTCTCATGTCAAGTGTATTTATCATTGATAGAAAAAGTTGAGCTTTTTGAATGAGGACAGAAAATACTTAACTATTACCCCTATGTATAACAGCCTCGTGCTTCCACTTTTCTTTCAAATAATCTGCCTCAGTCTTGTCCTGTATATTTTTCCTGATATTTCTTACAGTCAGTCCTGGCAGATCACAGGATTTTAAGAAGTAACTTTGTGGAGTAGAAAGGCCTGCCTCAAAATCAGCGACACAGTGTAAGGGACAGACAATGCAAAATGACACCCTTTTGCTGCACCCCGTTATCCCGTGTCTGGGGTCCTGGAAAAGACAGGTTACCAGGGGAGGGGCTTTGTTCCACATGTGTATGGGAGGTCTTCAGAGAAATGAGATGAACGTACCTAAAGAAGCGGTGACCTGGAGGCTTAGATTACCATTTTAACAAAGAATGATAAACTTGTAGAGAAGCAACAAGATGAAGGGAAATGCTTTGGGGGCTCAGCATCCGGTCAGTGATTACGGGAGGGTAAGTACATGGGAAATACGTGCGAGAACTAGTGGGCATCAGGGCTGCGTTTCTGCTGATGTCAATCAGGGCCCATTGCCAGGGATGACTTTCCTCCTCTTCCCATGCCTTTACGAAGGGAAATGTATGCCCTGCCCTCAGGCAGGTGGGGGCCAGGGACAGCTTTCTCTGCATCTACTGTTTCTCAGTTGCCATCAGCTCAAAATAATCCTCATGCCAAAGTGGCATCTTTGAGGGGTGGCACATCCTGGGCCCATCACATCAGTTGCAGAGCTACAGTTAGAATGAAGCCCATTGCTGTGTTTTGTAACGCCAAGTAGCTGTTAGTCTCTGCCGCGAGGACAGGCGCTCACCACTTCTGATGGCAGAACCACGCAGCCCCTTCCTCTGCAGACCCCCGGATGCTCCAGCTGAGTCCAGTCTACCCACCCCCACCGTCCGCTGGAAATCCACCCGACTGGGATCTGCTCGACCTTACAGTAATCTGAGGATAACGCAGTAATTACTGGTTCGGAAAAGCAGATGGAGATTAACTTTGATTATTGAGCATTATCTGAGATCAGATGAAAGTGCCAATAGCTCACATAACAATAGTGGTAGTGGCCACCCTTGTCTGCCAGTCACTGAGGCGCGCGTGCGCACACATTCACACACGCACCCTTCTGCCTGGGCCTCATAGCCTGCACAGCTGTTGCTCTTATCTCCGTGAGACGGGCTAAGAAGTGGAGGATTGTGGGATCAGTGAGGTAAAACATGGCAGCTTTTGCATTTGGGCCCGGTCTGAATAACTCAGCATGCACAGGTGTGTGGACCACTGGGCAGCCTGGCTCCAGATGTTGCAAGACTAATTACAGCCCTTCTCACCCTGTGAATCTCCCTCCCCATAGCCTCTGGCCTTTTAGCCCTGTGAGATCCCTTGGCATCTTGGGTGTTATAGGTGCTAATAAATGTGGTTCGGAAGAGAACACCTTCCCGAAGTGGTTTTGGGCTTTATTTTATGACCTGTTAGGAACATTCACTGTTTTGGTTCTTGCCAGTGCTAGGAGGAGGGCTTCCCTTGGATAGCATGAATGACCCTTTTGTTCCACACTGAGTAACAGGGAGGAGGGCAAGCAGGTGGTGAAGTTCCCTAATCCCTTCATTCCTCCAGAGCAGCAGCTGCTGTGTGTCAGGCTCTGAGCTAGGCACAGGGATACAGGGTGAAGGAGAAAGGTAGCTCCCTGTTCTGAACAGCTCACCTTCTACACACAGGGCGTTCCAAAGAGTGTCAAATGCTGTGACAGCTGATGACGTGGGGCAGAGGGCCAGGGGTGCCTCCCTGGTTTTTTACTTCCTGTGGATCCCAGGATAAACACAAGGAAGAGTTTAAAAGGCAAGATAAGCCCCAGACTCTCTAGAGATGTCTGCAGAGCACTGTGGCCGTGACAGAGGCGGGGACAGTGGGGACACTTTGATTTCAGTGTGGTCGTTCTCTTTGGCAGCAACCCATGTTTGCAGTCTTCTAGAACATTCTTTCCCTGATAACTCCTTCCCTCCCTGGCTGCCTAGCATCCCACCCCCAGGGCCAGAGCTCACTGCCTGTGCCTAATGCCACCACCAGGAGCCTCGGAGGACCTTGGTGTCTTGTCCTGGTCAAGGCCAGGCTTCCTGTGTTCACACCTCCCAAGGGATGCGTTTCTGTGGACATGAGTGGCTTCTGGTTTTCAGCTTGTGAAACGGGGTGAACCTAGTTGGAAAGATAGTTGGAGCGGGAGCAGCAGTGAATGGTGGTGTCACCCAGCGTCACTCCAGCTTGGTAACCTTGGGACAGTCCCCTCTACCTCTCTGAGCCTCAGGTGCCATGGCCGAGGATCGGGGGGTTGGATAGTGTCATCTCACAGGTCTGTCTAGGTCTCGAATGGAATGGTCAGAGAGGCCTAGTTCGTCTCTTCCTTCTACCCCTTTTTATCGGCGTTTCATTGTGATAGAGAATACACACATTCCGGTGGGAGCTCGAACCTGTCCATATCGGGCCTTCATCCTTTTGGCTCCACCTCCTCCCTCCCCCTCCCTCCTCCTCAGATCCCCTTCCTGACTCCTTAGCACACACTAAGCAGCACAAAAGCTGTCTTCACTGGGGGAGGTGCCTCTGCCTCGGCTCCTAGCACAGACGCACTTCAGGAGGACAGTAGTGGGCCGTCACCGTGGCAGCAGCAGAAACTATTCCGGATCCTGTCCCTTACCTTCCTGGGACTGTGGGTGCTGTGGTCTTGTACTTCCGAGGCAACCCTCTGTAACAGCGCTGCACCCCAGCCCTCACTTCTTACACAGAAACAGCGGGGTTTAACTAAGACAGCCCTGTCTGCTGACCACGATGTGAGACTCAGCTAGGACAAAATCACTCCCTTGTGCCTGTGATCTGGGTCCCCTTATCTGTCATTTACTCCCTACTGAGATCAGAGGAGCAAAGCTGCTAGGCAGTATACATTTCCTTTTGCTTAAAAGACAAGAGAGTACGGAGAAAACAAGCAGAGACTGAATCAGTCTTACCAGAAATGTCTGAAGGCCAGACATAACCGTGCATGCGTATCCCCTGCACGGATGCATTAATGTGCTTCCTACTCCCTGTACGAACAACTACCCCTGTGACTTCATTGATTTCACTTATGGGAACCTGTGAAATCCCCTTGCAGAGCGGAAAGATGAAAAGATAGGCTTAATTCATAGCTGCCTGGTATTCTTGTAAAGGTGTTGGCTCACTATGACCAAGAATGAGTGGTCTCCGCTGCAAATCCTCCGCCCAAACTACAGCAGCAGCAGGAGCAGCAGCACCAGCATGCGCCTGCAGAATGCGTCCTTTTGGGGTTTTTCCTCGTCGCTGCTTTTTGAGTGTGGTAATGATTTCACACAACCGAAAACCTATTTTTGTCTGCCTGTAGTTGGCGTAATTTAAAGGTGTGAATTCAATCATTTATGGTTGTATTATCCAAGAATTAAGGTAGCATTATTTACGTTACCTCTTTACCTGCTTTGGGAGTTTCTCTTTACGAGGTAAAATGCATCTCCCTTTACGTCTTTTTCTGAATATCCTTGAGGAAGGACAGGAAGAGATTTTAAAAGTTAGTTCTGTCCCAGTGAAAGCTGGTCTATATGGTGTGCCAACAATAACTTTAATCTCTTCAGTGTCCAGATGGGGAGGACTGCAAACTGATTAACACATCTGTTGTTATTTTCTGGATGAGACACAAGTATTTTCTGGAAAACGTATTTTTGGTGAGCCCTAACACAGAGAACTATTGAGGCGTAGGTTACAAATCCCACAGCTTTAAACATATTTGAGATGAGTGTGTCTGGAATTTGATATGAGCAGCTTAAAACATGAAAGTTTCCTCCTGCACTTGGAGTCTTGCATGTTCTTCTCTCACACTGAGCGGCTGAGATATAAACAATTACCTTTTGGGCCATGTAGCTTCTAAGTACCATTTATATTTGGTTTAATAAAAGGAGCTAGCTACATCCCCTTGCAATTCCGTTCCCGGCCAGTAGAAAATCAGACACTAATGAAGTAGGATTTATAAACCGCTGGTGTGATGAGTAGGTGTTTCATAGTACAAACAGTAAAAGATAGATTTTATTTCTGTAGACTGCAAAAAAGGTGAGAGAGGGCGAGAGGCTGATGATGCCCTTCAGGTTTACAATTTGAAAGTGTAGAAAATAAGTGAAAGAAAAAGACAGCCAGAGGAGTATAACTGGACGCCACCCCCACCTACCCCTAGGGGGTCTTGCTGTGAGAATTCACCTTAGCGTGTGAAACCCACGACTGTGAAGTAGTGATGTTGAAACCGGTCTACCCAGCTCGGAGAGGTGGCACACACCTGTCACCCTACCACTCAGAAAGGCTGAGGCAGGGTCGTCAGGACTTTGAGGCCAGGCTGGGAAACTGAGCCGTTGAGCGAGACCTTCTTGCAAAATTTAAAAACAGAGCTAAGGTGAAGGTCTTGGGTTCAATCCCCAGTACTGGGGATAAAAAACCGAACCAAACTAAAGGGGCGTGGGAAATGTGTGTAGTATCTTGGGAAACTGCATAATATTATATACTCCGTTACCTGCTCTCTCAGTGTTTGAAAAAGTGTAGCAAATACCACTTTAATATTCTGTCTATTCCCCAGTGTCTTGTTTGTTTCTTAAACTAATTCACAGGCAATGAATAGGAGGAGGAAAATAACAACCAAAAATACACCCTGGTGCTGTGTGATAGCAAATACCACTTCCTAATGCTGACTTCCCGCCTGAGAAAATAGCTGTGCTTTCTTCTCTTGCTCTAAACTTGACTGCATAGAGAAAGAGTAGGTGGCAGTTGGTTCTTTTTAACAGTATCCCCCTAACTCCCCCCAGTACGACATGCTTCATCCCTCACGACTTGGCAATGAGAAGTAGTGTTTTGTTGCTTGTTTAATGTAGTCAGGAAACAGGCCTAGAACATAAAACATGCAACCCATTCTCAAGTACGTCAGGCAAACCAGGGGTTTCTGTTAGTTTCATCCGCAGGACCTTGTTAAACAGTAGCTGTCAAGGAGTTCAGTAGGAGCCATGCGATGGTACTCGGTGAAACAGCACAATGTACCCTTCTGGGTAATATCTATACTTCTGGCCTCCCAAAGCTGGAGGTGGGCATCATTAACCTACAGTGTTTTTAAGAAAAGAACGCATCCTTCCATGGATATGATAGGCTGGTTTTACAAAATTCAGGCCACCTACTCACTTAGCAGTATGTGTGTGTGTGTGATTCCCTACATGGGACTGCCCAAAGATTCTGTCTCGGAAAAGTACTAACACAATGCCTGAAGTGCCAGAGTGGAAAGCCGTGGTTGCAGTGGGGAAGTGACTGCCATGCTGCTGGCGACAGCGTTTTCACATGGCTGACATTAATGACAACCCAATGCCACGCACCCAGAGAGGGTTTTCATTTCAGAAGAACATCAAAACCGCCAAGTCCTTTCAAGTTGTCTTCTTTTACTGCAAAACCAGAAACCACGCCGGTGGCTACTTCCAGTAATAACCTGTGTCCCAGCTGCAGGCTGTATAAACTCCTCGTCATATAATTTTCTAATTTGTGCGTAGATAGTTGTAACAAACAACTTAGTTTGTTTCAGAGCATGACATCAGAAAAAGCATATTTTATATCAGTGGTGATGGGCAGTGAAATCAGAATTTCCACCAAATCTACCGAGTGCACAGCACTGTCAGGAAACAGAAGGAGACCAGTGGGTGAGACTCAGGAGTTCCCCCTCAGAGCCGTTTACATGATTAGGCAATGAGGCTGATCTTACTTTAACAAATGTTCTACGAGGTGTGCTTCCGCTGAACTTTGCCCTTCAGAGCAGTCAGCTGGAGAGGTTGAACATCCATGACAATCACGCCATCACCACCAATAGCTAACGTGTAAACCCTCGTCTGGAATCGCCTTTGCCTCTTCTAGCAATGTTTTCATGTTCTCTTTAGTGGTCATGGTTCTCCTGCAAAAGCAAACTGGATCCTTGAAAACAACCAACAGTTAATGCGCAACAGAAAGGAAAGAGACCAGTCCAGGCCTTTTCATTAAAAAAAAAAAAAGAAGAAGAAGAAGAAAATAAAAGGATGGAGGAGTATCCAGTAGCAAACCTGTGATTTCATCTCGTTGTCGGCGGTGACAGGAGGACTTCAGAGTAGTCTGTGGCTGTGACCACATCAGCACCGTGAAGAGGGGACTCGATGTGCGGAGGCTGGTACCCGTGAGCTTTTTGGAAGAAGACACCAGCCACTCATCATCTTCCAGAAGACTAAGTAGGTGATGGTGACCAGGATGGCAAATCGCATCTCATCCCGCTCATGTAACATGAGTCAGCCGCCCATGCAGTCGCCCTGATTACACACATTTTGGGGTGCCTCAAAGTCACTGCTCCCCAACTAGCAAAACTGCCCGTCAAGCAGTGCATGTGGGAAGCTGCAGGGAGGGAGAATAAAAGGAAAGCTCCTGCCCCAGAGGCCGGTGAGGGTGGCCTTCACTGCCACAACCGATCTGACAGTAATCACAGGAGAACTCTGACTTCAGCCACCAGTTAGGAAATCCCTAAGAGGCAGCCTTGTTTGGTCGTGGGATGGCTTGGTGCTTTTACTTGCACAGAATGCCCCGCTTCCAGGCTTGGCAAACCTGTTATGCAGCCGTGGGGTCTAGTCAAAGACTCAGAGCCAGGAGTACAGAGTTTTAGTTGTGACTTTGATGTGCCAAGGAGAACTCCTTTGGAGCAATCATTGGTTTTTTTTTTGTTTCCTGAGATACCCCTGGGGATGTAGAAATGAACTTTCTCAAAGTTTCATTTTTTAGGGTTGATGAGATGCTACTTAGAACTTCCACTTACGTTCTTCTGTGTCTCCGCCCTTCTGGAGGCTGCCTGGCTTTCTGCTGATGGAGGAATGACCACGCTGGAGGGAGGGGCCTGCCAGCCTCCAGGGAGAAGCCCCTGGAGGGCCTCACGCTCACAATCACAGACCCCACGCACCCACCCCCCGATGTCCCACTGCTAAAGTATTTGGGACTGATTTCCCCTGCTTTAGCAACTGCCCTCTCAATAGACAGTCCACACAGGACTTCAGACAGCTGCGGAGGCTGGTGTGGCCCCACCGTACCGTGTCTCCCTCGCGTGGGTCAGGCTGAAGGCGGACCGACCACCGCTTTGCGTTTGGGTTCTGCATTTTACCATCCTCCCTGAAGACCCTTTAAAGAAAGCCCTTGGAAGGACACACTATAAAAACCACACAGATCTTTTTTTTTTAACTTACTCATGCTTTTTCGATCACATTCATCGTAGGAATTTGTACCTGTTTCAGGATGTCTTGATTCTTCTTTTGTCCCCATTCCCATCCCCTTCCTGTAGCCCTTCTTCTCCTTCTTTACAAAGAGCTTTGTTTCCAGTTTTTCCCTTTTCCTTTCCTCCCCTTCGTCCTCCCTGTCCCTTGATCTCCTTCCCATTTGAACACTTTCTTCCTCCTTCCCCGTGTCTGTTCTCCATTTCGGTCCTTGTTACGCTTTTGGTTCCTCATGCAAGAGAAACAGGGCGATATTTACACGCCCCACAGACCTCCCGAGGTCACTGCTGTCACCGAGCCTGCCATCCCAGCCTGACTGGGGACATTAATTTTTTGCATAGTACTTTGAACTCTGGTGTATCCTCTCAAAGCACATTTAAAATTATGCCCAAAGAAAACATTCTTTGATCTTAATTAGCAACGGCCAGAAGTCAAGAACGAGGAAAGAACAGGAAACAATAGATGTACTCTGAAAGGGTTGTACTGTCTCATGGGCCCGGCAAAGCACTTCCTTCACAGTGTCCCTCAGCAGACCAGAGCCGGGGAGGGGCGTCACCCTGCAGTCATCTCTGTGGCTCTCTGAAGAGACGTGTCCGAAACACACTGACACCCCTTTGCTAGCATCCCCTGCCCCCCCCATAGTGGTAAATTCCATAGCAAAGTAATCACTTCATCTAGTATAGCAGCTCAAAAAGGTGATTCCAAGAAGAGATAATTGGCTTCACCAGAAATGCTGTTTATTTTGGCGGCCGGAGATGGATAAGGACCAAACCTATCCCTGCGAGATAGCGTGAAGGATGTCGTCAGAGAACATTAACTCCTTGGAGGCGCGGGCTCCCTTGTGACTATTGGTATGTTTGAGGCATGACTGATTTTGAAAACGCACGTATCGAAGGTTAGGTACCTAGAAATAAATCCTGTGCCGATCAGAATTTGAAGGTGGATGGGTATACCTTTCTTCAAACGATGTTTTTTTTAAACACCTTAACTCTTTCTGGACTCCGTTTCTTGGGATTGCTTTCGCGGCTGCATCTGTCTCAGCAACACCAAGGCCATAATCAGGGTGCGTCAGGGTGCAGTCAGGCTGGTTTGCCCGGGAGTCTGCGCACCCCAGCATCTCACAGGGAAGGTTTTGTCTGACGATATACTTTGCTGAAACCACCAGGTCCTGCCTCCAAAATCATTTCTCCATGGCCTTCACTGCCTAATACCTGAGAAGCTGTGAGTCGTAACAGTGCATCCTCAGGTCCTAACGCTAAAGCTACCAGCTAGGGGCTGTGCCACTATAGAGGTTCAAGCAAAAGTGCCTTCGAAGAGAGAGAGAGAGAGAGAGAGAGAGAGAGAGAGAGAGAGAGAGAGAGAGAGAAATAATAAAAACAAACCGCTGGGCCAGCATGTGAAATTGAAATTGTCTCCCCTGGAAGAAGAAAACAATATTTTCCATCAACACTATATTAACCTGGTTCTGCCCTGTGTTCTCTGTGTGGCAGTGCAATATGAATAGGGCTTTGATGTGGTAAATATTGTTTTTAAGGCAAGGGCGGCAGGAGGGAGACAGCCGTGTAGCAGCAGAGTGCTCCTGCTGTGGCGGGCACTCACCTGCACACCAGCTCTGGGTCCTGCAGGGAACGTGTCAGGGTGCCCTTCCCCAGCAGGCAGTGGAAACACAAGCTGGTTGCCAGGGAGGCACCTCTTCCACCTCCCACCCCCTGCCCCTCAGTAGAGGACACCTGCTGGGGAGATGACCGACCAACTCACTCACAGGACCAGGTCTGGAGGCTTACTCTGCCCACCGCTGTGTGCCCAAGAACAGACCGGAAGGCTAAGCTCAGAGAGGGCAGTCATGAGGCTTCCCGGGGTCTGGCAAGGCTGCACAGCACACGGGCAGCTGTGGAGGAGCCTCCTAACCCTGCAGTTCAGTCTTTCCCCTCCTGACCCAGGGAGTAAGTGTGGGAGACGTCTCACCCAGCTCCTCCCCCCCTGAGATGCCAGCCCTGCTGTGCACATCCCCTGGAAAACACCACTGGGACCTTCCAATCGTGTTTGTTCCTGTTTAGGGTTACCCCTCAGGTTCAGCTGCTAAACGCCATCTTTGTACAAAAGGGCTGTCATGACTCTAACCTGTTCACTTTGCTGAGAGTTCCCTTAACTCTAATGCAACACCACCATCTTCCAGAGCTAGGTGATGGTGGCGATTCTGGCTAACGTCGATGGATGGCACGGGCATGGAGAGCAGGCCACCCACACAGCAGGTGCAGAGCAACAGGCCAGTACCCAACCCTCAGCTCTAGAGTTTGCCAAGCAAGTCGCTACACCTTACCTTCAAACTTGTGCCCTGTTCGCCTCCTTCTTTGCATTTTCAAATAGTTTGCACTTTCATCTCTAATTTGTATGCAGTGAACTTAGTGCCACTACAGCAAGACATGTGCCAGTGGGTGCTGCACCCTCTTCTATTCCTGGCACCTGGCCGTCTTCTTCTTGACATATCGCAGTGGTCTTGCAGCTGGATGGACCCGTGTGTATGTGACACATGTGTACGTGAGCATGGTGTACACCCAAGCCGGTGTTGTGAGCCTGTTCTGCGTGGGAGCACTCTGGGATGTGTGGCTGAATGTGCCAGGTATGCCTGTGTCATGTGTGTGACGGTGGCATGGCTTAAGGTAACAGCAGTCATTGGCATTGAAAAGGACCTGCCATTCTGAGCTGCAGCCATGACAGGAAGATGTGCCTGGTGCAGCTGCTGGCAATCGTGCTGTGTTTCTATCTGACACAGATATGCCGCCACTGCTAGTAAGGTTCATTTGAAAACCTCGCCCTTCTGAAGTACCATAAAGTATGGGTGGTCCACTTTCACTGCACATTCGAAGCATTCACTTATTCCAGTGATAATTTCAAGCTCATTCAAGCTATGGTAAGCAGAAAAGTCAGAGACGGGCCAGCCCGGGAGGACTGAGGGTGTAGGTACAGTGTAGTCAACGTCACGAAGCACTTTGGACCACAGGTGCAGACACCGGAAGGGCAGGGATGGTGTTGTGCCCCTCGTGTTGATCTCTACATGGCTGTTGTGTTCTTGCCTTGATTCTGTGCGTGACTTACATAAAAATCAGTAGCTTCAAGGTAAATACCCGGGATATACATTTCCATTTGCTGGGCAAAAGACTACATTTATTAGATATTATACCATGTGAATTGATGTTCTGATGTCACACCTTCTTAGAATAAATCTGACAGTCTCTTGCCTTGGTCCAGGCCGTCTTGCTCCTATCTCGAGACGGCCTCCTATCCCCAAAGTCTCCGCTGCCTTTTCCCATTCCTACTAAGGAATCGCTCCCAACTCTAACTCCTCCACCTTGGGAATGAATACAGAAATAGCTGTGCTTCAGCCATCAGGAAATGTTGCTACCTAATCTCTGGTTGAGCTTACATAGTATACTTAAGAATGGAAATGTTTCTTTAACCAGCAAGTTTAAAGAGCATACAGAAAAACTCATGTCACTTGCCTGCTTGCTCTATGGCCGGCTGGAATGATTGTCTTAGATGTGCATTGTTAAAGAAAATTTTAAAAAAGATCATTGTGCTGGGTGTGGTGGCACACGCCTGTAATCCCAGCACTTGGGAGGCTGAGGCAGGAGGATCACTACAGAATAAGTTTAAGACTAGCCTGAACTGCATAGCAAAACCCTACCTCAGAAAGACAAAAAAAAAAAAAAAAAAAAAAAAAAAATGTTGACTTGCAGTGCTGAAATATATCTATAATGTATTTGAAGGCTCTGAACTCACCAGATCTATAGTTTGGCTGTACAGGCTTTGTCCTGGACATTGAATGGAGGAATTAATAGAATTTGCCATCTAAGAGGAGGATACTAGTCTCTCAAGACCTTAAACTGACTAGTAAGACAACTTTTGTGTCTTGCAAGCCTAAATAGTTTGCCTATGCTTTGTAATCAAAACCAGACTCTTCTCTGATCTCTCATTTAAGGTCCAGGGCAGCCTAGGGAGACCTCCTTGAAGTGGAAAACGGCACAGAGAAGGAAAGGGGAGACAGGCTGGCGCCCTCCCCACCCACTGAAATGAGCTAGGCAAGGGAAGTTTGGGTTTCCTGACTCAGTCTCTCCTGTGCCGTGCTATATGGCCCCTTACACAGGGCTATAAATGCATTTGCAGGGCTTAAAAGTAAAAGTTTTTTTCCAACCTTTCACCACGAATCCAAAGTTTATTTGGTCAGGGAATATTTCTTAAATGACACAACTGACTGTTGAAGAAGCACAAACTGATCCTCAAAAAACCACCCAAGCGAATGGAAAGAAACAGTGGGTTTCTTCCCCTGGTAAACTCTTGTGACCTCACCGGGACTCTTGTGACTTTGACCCACTTCTGAGCATCTTACTTCATCTGGTGGGTTTCCGAGATGGTGCAGCTAGGAGATCATGGAAATTGTGCAACTGGAGTCAATCAATGGTTTACATTTTAGGCAGGAGACTTTGGCCTTTTAGAAAAGAACTCTGCAGCAAACAGAATGTTTTGAATTATTTATCCAGTGAATTGTAGCCCTATATGCCAAGCATACATGGACCAGATTCATATAGGACAAATAGAGTCAAACAAATACCCTATAACAAAGGCCCCTTTCTGTGTCCACAGATCTTTGTATCTGGACTTGGAATCCACTCACCAGGTCTGTTCATTTTTAGAGCATCAGAACGTGACCATGATGAAGAAAATAAAAGCTTTAAAACTGAAATACCAAGATTATAAAATGGGTATAGTTTGTGGTATGTATATGCAGGTGTGAATTTAAAAGCCGCGTTAAAAAAAAAATTGAAAAAAATAAAAGCCACGTACAATGGGGCGGTTATCTCTGGGGCTTAGGTGTGAGAACTCTTCTGGTGTGATTGTGTAAGGCCGGGTTCTGAAATGGCAGTAAGTATTTCTAATGTTTTTGGTTGAGCAGAAACCAGATAAGATCTCCAGAATTGGTTTGGTTTTAAAGATATTTTCTGTTGTGTGAAAAACAGACTTTGAGCGATGACAGCAGCGGCCTGACCCCATTGTTCTGAACCGTGAGGAAAGACAGACTTAACCTAAATGTGGCTGTATTTGTTCTTGCTAAGGGGAAGAAAGGAATCAGTATCTAGAGTGAGGTTGATCGCTAGAAGAGATTAGAGGAGTCCGTAAATCAGATGACATTCTGCAGCTAGTCTTATCCAGAGTTACATAAGGGACAACTCTGGCTGGAGAGAAGTCATTAAGAATTTCCCCTGAGCATACTCTCACCGATTAGTACAATAAAATGGATTCTTTGTCCTGCTGGTATGCAATGACATTTATTCCACACTGAAAGACTCAAGAGAGGGGTCTTTGTTGTTAAAGGTACCTAACCCCAAGGTCCTAGAACACCCTCAAGAACTAGTTGTTGAACTCAAAGGGACTTTTTTCCAGTTGAGAATAATTGGCAGAATGGCCAGGTGCCTTTATCCGGGCTCCTGACTTCACAGTAACCCCACAAATTCTCCCCAGATTGTTCACTGGTTAGAGGGAGATTAGATTTGAAGAAGCAAAAAGAGATCAGAACCTGCATTGCTGACGTGGGCAGCACGGTCTTTAGGTCTTTATTTGGGTGAGAATGTTTTCGGTGTTTGATCCCTTGGGTGATGAATGAGATACCAGAAAGCAGCTTTTGCCTCCGGTCAAGATATTTCGCCAGAGCTGTGCTTGGGTACTGCATAGTTACCCAGATAGTCAGCAGTCAGTTGCTTTAAATTTAGACATTTTTGTGCATTATATGAGGTTGGAAAATTCTAGCGAGAACTAGGTCTAAAAATCAAAGCCATCCACTGTTCCTCTACATGAAAACTCTGTTTCCTCTCTGATTTGACAGAATTTCCCCGTCAAGGGACAAACCTGCTCATTTGGATTCGGCTTTTAGCAAAGACACAAATGCATCGGGGAATGTGAGTCAGTTCCTCAGGAAAGCTTAATCTTGTAGGGATGGAAACATATTACAAAGGATTAATATTCAGCTCCCAGTGTCAGAACTACCTGCGCATTCACAGAAAGCTACATGAAAAGATGCGCCTGGCTTCCTTTTTCTTCAGAGATTTCCTGCATGCACAGCTCAGCTTTTCCTGAATTCTTTTGGGACACTCTGGCCTCATGTTTTAACTCTTAAGTACCTCACTGTTTTATTTATTTATATATATATATATAAAGACAATGGCCCAAGCTCCACACCTCAATTTTGCCTAATTTTAGTGTTTGGAATTAGTTGTTTGAGGTAGGTAGGTGTGTGTGTGTGTGTGTGTGTGTGTGTGTATGTATGAGGTATCTACAATTTTTTTTCTTTGGAGGAGTTGTTTTGAGACATGGTCTATGTAGATCAGACTGGCCTTCAACTCACTATGTAGTCCAGGCTGGCCTCAAACTCATGGCAATCCTTCTGCCTCAGCCTCCTGAGTGCTGGGATTACAGGCATGAGCTGCTATGCCTGACAACAATTATTTTTCAAAAACTGATTTTCTAAAGCTGTTTTCAATGGAAATCACCATCAAGTTAAAATTTAAGAGGTGGCTTAACAACAGGTAAAGTGCAGAACTCTGGGAAGCAAGGACACAGGTTCCACACAACACCTTAAAGGGTACAACTTAACAGAGTTCTCTGAGTCACATATCAACTTAATATTGAGGCTTGGGATGTCAATGAGCAATGTGTGTGTTTGCTGTTTAACAAGTGGAGACCGTGCCATTTCCCCGGCGCCACAGCAAGACCCTACAAGCCCTGGTCAGATAGGTTATTTAGTTCAGTGATTGCGTGTGACAGCTATCACAGGAAAGTGACTTCTGCGTGTAATTATGATTTTTTTTTTTTGCTCAAATTCATACTAAGGTACCAACAGCTGTGCTCTCATCAGTTCTCAGGAAGGCATTTTGAAAATGATTTTTTAAAACCACGTCTAGCTTCCAGATGAAAACGTCAGTGCTGTGTACGTTTCCTTTCTTCTCTGTGGCACAGCCTGTTATAAGGGTACAGCGTCCAGGTGCTTGCCAACAGTGATATATACCAAGCTCTTAAAGCTTCCTGCTTAGGCAGGGTTTTCATCTTCAAAGAGATTGGAAAGCATTTACCAGCACCTGCCTGGGAGGTAAGAGTTATTCCCATTTTATAGGTGCTGGGAGAGGAGGTGGGAGTGTCTTCCTGCCTGGGGCCACCCAGGGAGCCAGGAGTCAGGGAGACTGGGCAGGCCGCTCATCCCTTAGCTGGGTGTCTGCTCAGCTCTCCCTCTGGTGTCCTTTTCCCTGAGCGCTCCAGCTCACTGGTAATGTAAATCTAGAGGCATCCAGCAATCTAGAAAAGGGAAGAGATACCAAGTCCGTCTATTTTGTGGCTGCATCTGCACTTAAACCCCAGGAAATCTAGACGTGGACAAGCCACCATGCAATCCTCCGGTGTCTCACTTTGTACATCTGTAAAATAGCAACAAATCAAAACAGCCTGGTGCACCAGGTGTGGTGGTGCACAGCTATCATCCAGGCTACCAGGGGACTGAGGCGGGAGGGTTGCAAGTCCACAGGCCAGCCTAGGGAGCTTAGTGAAAACATATCTTAAATGAAAAGGGCTGGGGACATAGCTCAGTGGTAGACAGCGAGGCCCTGGGTTCAATCCCCGGTACCACCAAAGGAAAAATGATAATAATAGGTCAAAATCATTCAAAATGGTTTAAAACTCTACAAATACCAGGCATTGTTTTTGTTGCCGGAAATGACTACCAGACTGCTTAGGGAAGGGGTAGGACTTTCCTAATTAGGGGTCTAATTGTTTCAGTGATGTGCAGCAAGGATTAAATGCTGCCATGAAAGAATCCAAAATCAAGGGAAGAAAAGAGGGTCC
This sequence comes from Dinomys branickii, assembly GCA_004027595.1. Classification (NCBI taxonomy): domain Eukaryota; kingdom Metazoa; phylum Chordata; class Mammalia; order Rodentia; family Dinomyidae; genus Dinomys; species Dinomys branickii. The sequence goes on along the minus strand of PVLD010000275.1, from coordinate 18,414 downwards.
TGGGGGAGAAACTCGCGTTCTATGCCGTATATATTTAGGAGACAAAAACAGCAAAGCAAGCTGATTAGTTTACATCGCACGCAGCTGGACCACTGAACACGCAGGGGCTGGGGACTCAGCCACCGAGGGTGACAACTGGCCCCTCTCCCGCCACAGACAGGGGCAGCAGTGACAGCACAAGGGGCCGGTTCACACCCGCATTGCACACAGCCCTTTGCACTCCATAGCTGAGGTCGCCACCTGCAGAAGGGTGGCTGGAAAACAGAAGATGCCCCTCTGGGGAGTCACATCAGAAGTCGCCTCTCCCGCACCCCAGCCAGCTGCTCCCCAGGCCATGCAGCCAGGTTGATTTCAGCCCCGACCTTTGCCCTCTTGGCTGAGTGCCCTGGGGCAGGGCCCAGCTTGCATGGCCACCTTTGGGGGCCACCAAACTGCAAAAGCCAGGAGCTCCCAGAGTTACTCCAGGAAATGAGGTGGCCACTCTCTACCAGCCAGTCGGGCAGCCTCGACTGCAGGCCAGGCTGCCGTACAGGCTACCACAGAAGCCTTTAATACCTCAGCAGTTACAGACAGGATAAAATAAAGTGACTAATCCATAAAGGACTCAAGCCATTTTACTGAAAATAAAATCAAATGCCTTGGGGTTTTTCTTTTTAATCTTTATTGGTTTTCCTGCTTGCAAAAGTAATACATGCTGGTTATAAAAAAAAAAAAGGTTTTTTTCAAACATTACAGACATTTGTACCATAGCAAGTAAAATGTCCTCCACATTCTCAGCCCTCCAGCAAAAATACGCCAACGACAGTAAAAGATTTTCTTTTTTAATTCCAGACATCGTTCTTTTCTGCTTTTGCAAGATACACAACAGTGGGTGACCTGCTTATTTCACAGGGTGGTCCCCAGGGGTGCCCATGGGCCACCTCCTGCCAGGCCACCAGTGACCCACCACTCAGGCCACATCAACAGAGTTTCTGCTAAACAGGTGAACTACGGATATTGCCGGCATAAGACCACATCCATACAGGGTGTGATTTTACTACTACTAATGACGACCTCCTGGGCCACATGCCCCTCTGATTGCGGTATGCTGTGAGCTGCGGCAGTCAGTTAAGCGCCAGCGCTCTGAAGGATTGTGTGCTGGCTGGCTGGCAGGAAGGGACTTGCCTGTCACAGTGTTTGGAGGGTAAGCAGCTTTTCTCTATCCCCATTTCGGAAAGAGCTTTAAGTCTGGAGAAAAGAATTTCATTCGGCCACAGAGCAGGATCCCTTATCAACAACAACAATAATAACCACTGTTTATTACCGTGCATGGTGTGCTGTGTGTATATAGCGAGTGCGTGTATGTCAGTCTCCTCCGAGGCTGGGTCGCTGAGGGCTTGTATCACCGAATCAAGATGAAACTGGGGCTCAAAGGAGTAACTGATTTGCCGAGCTGTAAGAAGAATGGTTAAACCTTGGTTGGCATCGGTCACCTTAAGGTCAAATATTCTACCCAGAATTTTACAAAATGAAAGAAAAGGGCGAAAGAATTTTTGATTATTTTCAGTTTTAAAACTAGGCAGGTGAAACTCAGGAAAAGGTCCTACTATCAGTTGCCAAATAGTAAGTTTAAACAAATGACTTAGGCAGGGCCTTTTGCTCCTCAGTAATGATTGTACGTTGAGAGCAGTGTTCTGTTTGTAATTGGAACAGCTCAGCCTGGCAGTGCAGTACAGTGAGAGATTTAAAAGCAACTACATGCTGGGCGTGATGGTGCACAACTGTGATCCCAGCACTTGGGAGGCTGAGGCTGGAGGATTGCTGGGAGTTCGAGGCCAGTCTTGAACCACATAGTGAGACCCTGTCTCAAACAAACAAACAAACAAACGAACCCTTAACTTTTAAACAAGACAAAGTACACCCAAATCTCAGCCTTACCACTTCTTAGCTGTTCAGATTTGACAGTTTCTTAAGCTTCTCTCGTCTTCAGTTTTTACATGTATAAGACAAATGCAACAATGAAGGAACGAGGAAGAGAACAAGTACAGTAACATCTGTCGCCCAGGGTCTTGGGGGCCAGTCCCTGACAAGATGAGTACAAACACGCACTCAATAGCGTGAGTGATTATCAGCCCACTCATTGTATTACCAAGAAAACACTCCCGGCCCACAGAACAAAGTGAGGCCTGCCTCTCTGAAAATAAATCATTAGCTTTAGTTTCTAATGATTTGGGGCGATGGGAATGGCCATTGCTATCGAGACCCACCTACCTCCCAAGAAGTCCCTGAAGGACACGCAAGGTGTTTTAAGAATAGTAGTACACAGGTTCTTGCTCACTTATAATTAAAAATAAACAGCAAACTATTTTCTAGCATCATACATACAGTGCTGAGGGACCACCCAGCCCAAGATCACTTGGTTAATGAGCACACGTGTATCCCAAGATCCCCTGCTTCTCCGCCCCCCCCCCCCGTCACCAGCTCCAGAATGTTCCCTGTGCAGGAGTGCAGAGCCTGCTTGAATTACATAGGGTGCCTGAGAGGGCAGGTCATTCGTTTAGGTAACAGAGCTGAAATGTGGGTGAGATGGACTTTGCCGTAGCAAGAGTGTTCATGGCGAAGCCAGTTCATGGTGAGATGGACACTTCTTGCTCCAAATATTCTACTGCACAATAACCCTCTTTGGAGGGATCCCTGTTTTTGTGTGTGCTAATTTAATCAATATACTTGTGGAGGTTGGCAGTGGTGGGGCCTGGAGAGCTGATCTCTGATAATGCTGGCTGAGTTCATATGTAGCATTTATATGGGAGGGACTCGTAATTTATGCCGAAAATATTATTTTAAGAAGACAGCCAGGCATGGTGGCACATGGGAGGCTGAGCCAGGAGGATGGCTGAGAGTTTGAGGCTAGCCTGGGCTACATAGCGAACTCAAGGCCAGCCTGAACTGTACAGGGAGACCCTGTCTCAAACAAACAAACACAAAGAGGGCTTCTTTTCCTTTGGCCTGAAAACTCAAACTTACAGGATTAAACGACCTTCCTTTTGAAAGACATGCTAGACATGGCTTACATTTTTTTCCCTCTTTAGTTCTGTAAACTGAGTAAAAGGTACGGGGAAGAAGCTTTTGTGCACTGTGGGATTTGCTGGAGAGATGGGAAATGTCCTGCTCCCTTCCCTGCTCCCGTCTGCAGATATTTGCTGTCTAGGAAGAGTAGCACACGTGAGTGAGGACCTCGCATCCAGAGGGCTTGCTTTCAGAGCAGGTGGATTCTGGTCGTTTCCTAAAGAGTAGTTACAGAGGAAGAAGTGAGCATCAGAGGGGTGAGGTGGGAGAGCAGCTTCATCCAGCCCAGCAGCACACCCGAACCTCCCTCTGGAGAAACCTTCCCGTCCCCTCGCTGTGACACTCCCAGTGAAGCTTATCCTGCTTCCGCAGTCAGCATTAACCACCAGAGCTAAGCACAAACACAGTGCAGCAGGGACCCTCGGCTCAAGCTCCAGCCAGTCCACTCGGCCTTGGCTTTGTGGTTCCATCCACCTTGTGAGCTCTGAGCTTGGGTACCCTTGAGATCTGAAAGACCTTGGTGACTTCAGCAAGGCCATGTGCCAAGGATAGGGGAGGAGCCTGCTGGGACCTGCGGTCTTGTAGCCGTGGCACCAAACTGTGGGTCTGTGCTGTGTCTCACCAGGCTGCGAGCACCCCAAAGCCGTGCTGGCACAGAAGGGTCTGTCTGCCAAAAGCTGACCACCTTGCCACCTAGAGGACGCCAGAGCCGCAGCAGGCATTTAGTTCACTGCCGTAAATACCACCCGCTCATAATTCACAGCTAATCTAGATATTCCCCATGTGGCCTGCCCAGGGCCTTCGTATTTGCCTAAAGGACTAACTGGATGAGCTTGGTGTCCCCGCTGTTAGAACAGAATGAAGCTAATTCATGAAAGGCCCAGGTTGGAGACGAGAGTCACTCTGGCTGCCTCGGATAGTTCTGATGCTAGCATGAACCAGGGCCTCGGGAGGTTTGCTTCTCTCCAGTTCCTGCACCTACAGCTCGAGTTGAAACGCTGGCAGAGGCAGCTCTGTGTTGGTCTTTATTTCACACATAAGCTCTGTTGAATAGGTGGTCCGAGTGCTTTGTGTTGCACGATTACCCTATTCCTTGTGGGTCAGAGTGAAGGAAGCTCATTCTCATTACAGACTAACTCGAGGGTGGGAATCCAGGCAGTACCTCTCAGCTGGTACCACCCTTCAGAATTCCTTAGTGCTCCCAGCTTCTGTGAGTCTGGAATATGTTGGGCCTAAATCTCCCACTGGGCGCTGAAGACACCAAGGCACAGACTTGCCCTTGACTGTATTAAAAATACCAGAATGGGGCCGGGGATTTAGCTCAGTGGTACAGTGCCCACCTGGCAAGCGCAAGGTCCTGAGTTCAATTCCCAGTAACCCAAAAAATAAATTAGAATGGCCGTTGAACATGACACGTGATTTCATAGCCCATAAACGAAGTGAAGTGTTAACATGGGGAAGCAGACTTGCATGTGACAGCTTTTGCTAAACGCAATCTTAAAGATAACAAGTTGCATAACCCAGAATATGCCTGTTTGTACCATTATCGGGGTGTGTATTAGAGAGCCCCAGACTGTGCAAACACAGGGGAGGTGAGATTTTGCACAACCTGTAAATCTAAACAAGCAAAGAAACCCAGTAGGCCCCACTAAAAGTGACCGATGGAAAAGAACAGTTCCCCTCCCTGCAAATCATCGAGGCACAGGTAGGAGTCCCCAGGGGAGAAGAGTCAGCAGGACCCATGGTTTGTAATGAGGTGACCTCCCTTACATCCAGTGGCTTCCGTGTGCTGTGCGTAACCATGACAACATCACATCATATCCAAAGCACACCTCTGTGGGAGCTCGCTCGGGATGTGAGATTACCTTGGGGGGGGCGGCATCATGTGACATCGTGCGTCATTGCTTCGTGTGCAGCACGGAGCCAAGCGGAAACTGTTTACAAAGGAAATAAATAGACTCGGGCCCTTGCACTTAAGTTTGCGGGCACGGCTCAGCCAGTAACCTCACTCGATATCCAGTAGGGAAAACCATGGAAAGAAAAGGAAGACTGGAACCAGCCAGCCTGTCTGTCCACCTCCGGATCTCTGTCCTTCAGCTCACGCGTAAATCCTACATTGTAGGTGCTCTAGGGGTTTTCTTTTGCCGAATGACCCTATCGCGTAAAACACTGTTGAAATTCTGTATTGTGCTCCAACTCAAGATATAATGTGTTCGCTTGGACATGTGCTTTGCCATGGTTGGGAATATTGGTGTAATATATGTTAATTTTTTGATTAGTCTTCCAGCACGAGGTATCTTAAATAATCAGCTGAACAGACAGAGGCACACTGTATCAGGAAATCAGTTTCAGACACCAAAATCTAAGCAGAAGCATAGCCTACTTGTCATGATTCATCACTGTTAAATTCAGATACGACCTCAACGTATGGTTGAAAGACTTTGATTGTATACAAATGAAGCACTTTTCAACATATGACAATTGCGCTAATTTTTTAAAGAAGTCTTAACTTACCATCATATGTAACTCACCGATATTTTGAACGGGACCATTTTCCTAAGGAGACCTGACGTTTTTGAGTATATTTTTCCAGCTACAAGGCTCAGTCAAGACAGATTTATGACCTTTTAAAAATAATGATGGAAAATGAAGTCGGAGGAAACATTTTAGTATCTGCTTTGCTCTGAGCTCTAAACTGCGAACTCTCCAGTTCTTGAAGGCTTTGAAACGCTGATTCCAGTCTTGTGGGTTCTTAAACACCTTCTCAAATGACCCATTTTAATAACCCAAAAGCTATTATATAACGAGGAGCCATAATTTAGTCCCGGGCTCTAGGGGGGCCCTCACAGTTCAGCAATGAATAGTTAATGCAGGATAATGTTTAGCAGGTTATTAGTTCTCACTATACAAATGCTGATCAGGGAACGCTTTTATAAGGTGTTTAAAAGAAAATGTAATTAACTGGTTGCGTGCTTCTGTTGCAGCTCAAATTGAAATTATTCCATGCAAGATCTGTGGAGACAAATCATCAGGAATCCATTATGGTGTCATTACATGTGAGGGCTGCAAGGTAAGCCTTTTCGACTGTCGTTGTTTCTATGAATGTTACAGTGTAGTTCTGCTTTTTTTTTTTTTTTTTTTTTTTTTACTACTGCGTTTTAAATTTCAGCTCCTTGGAATTTTGAGTGATGAGAAATGAATAAATACTGAATGTTAAATTACAATTAACCACTTACCAGCCCAGTTATTTAAATACAGCATGACCCAAAATTGATGTTTTTTCATTAATTTGGATAATATAACAGGAAATACAAAAATGACAATGTTATCAAATTTATTCAATACAAGAACCGACTGGCTGAAATGACACCTGTCCAAGCGATGCTCGGGACGGTCGTTCGTGAACCGTTGCCAGTGGACTGCTGGGGGCACTGTTAAGTGGTTAAAGACCTTAAATGCTTTAACTCCTTCCCTGCGAGGGTCTGGAGGCTACAGAATAAGCTTTGTGTTATGTTTGCCACTTCCAGTCCCAGAACTGATTGAAGTGATAAGCTACCTGGTTATCTTTTGTAAAATCTAGCCTGCTCTACTTCCCCTGCTACAAAGTTTATAAAAAGGTAGTTTCAGTAAGTTTACTCAGAATTTGGTGGAGTCTGTTTGCTGTACATGGTAACAAGTCCTGCCGGTGAAGGGAAGGCTTCCCGGAAGAACTGGACTCAAGCACTGGTGCGACCGCTTGCCCACACTGTTGAAGCGCTTTTCAATATATGACAACTGTGTTAATTTTTTTTTAAAGATGAGTAGAGAAGTCTTAATATCATATGTAGCTCATCGTTATTATGGATTGGACCATTTTCCTAAGGAGCGGTGACTTTTTTTTTTTTTTTATCTTTTTGAGATAGGATCTTGCTATACACTTCAGGCTGGCCTTGAGCTCACTTCCTGGGCTGGTCTCAAACTTGCAACAGTCCTCCTGCCTCAGCCTCCTGAGTGCTGGGATTACAGGCATGTACTACCACACCCGGCCTAGAAGCCCTGACTTTTCAGAGCATATTTTCCTCTACCAGCTAAGGAGCCCTGACTTTTTCGAGTATATTTTTCTCTACCAGCTACAAGGCTCAGGTCTTAACCTTCTAGGGCCCCAATTTCTCCATCTATGAAGTGGATATCCTACCTTTTAAGGCTATTCCAAGAATAGGATGAGAAATAACGGGACTGAAAATAAATATGTTTATCCGGAGAACTCAGGACCACTCCTCCCACAACCCAGGTTGCCTCTGTCATTTAAATTTCAATTTATTAAGATTTAAATCCTCCCGCTTATGTTGGAAGGACCTTGAGACAGCTTACAGGATAAAACAGCGCAAAATAAATAGGAGAGAAGCTATTTAAACCTGCGGGAGGCCTCTGAGACAGCTGATTGCTACAATCAGGCCTGAATTAGCCCTCGGGCCTTTTGCTATGGAGGCAAAATAAATAAATAAATAAAACCCACAAATTTGGGTTGCTTCCCATTAGTAAAACTAGAAAGTACAATGTCATAAAATACATAATCACCTACAGACACAAATAGTTACTGAGACTTTGGGGAAATTAGCCTAATGCGGTCTTTAATTCTTCACTCACTATTAATCTTCCTAACCTCATAATCTCTTTTCTTTCTTTGCTTCACTGTTAGCCCCTGTGACGCCGGTAATGGGCACATATATATCCACACCTCGTGCTTATCCCATCTCCGTGAAGCCTGAGATTCCTGCATACCACCACACACGCTTAGTCCATTTTTTAAAAATTCCTTGCCCTTGAGGAGTGGGGAGCTTGCTATTTAAAGGAGGTTTGGAATTATGCCTCTCTGTGATAACCCTCAGTGCCTCTGATTCAGGATTCTCAAGAAAAAACATGTTACGCCCTTTTTCCCTCCATCTTCCCTCCCTCAAAACTAATTAAGGATCGGGGAGCTCTGATCTGCCCGGGGCCGCTGTCACCCCACCGATTTTCAGAGTTGAGCTAGCTCTCCTTCGCCCGAGTTCCCGCCGTGTCCCTGGTAGGGTGTCAGGCCTTTCTCATGCGGGGCATCTGCACAGCAGTGCATGCACATAGTCCTGGGCACCATCCTGGACCCAGTTCACCGCTTGTCCACTCTTTTCAAGGAAGTGATGGTCCTCAGGGTCCATTGGTCACGCCACCTGTAGGTCGGTGTGGCAAACTACATATCTGGGAATGGAGTCTAGGGCAGGGGGAAGCTCTGTATGACTTTTCCAGCAACTTGAAAGATTAGCCAAGAACATGTTATTCGATAAGGCCTGAACTGAGTACGACCATGTTTACATATGTAACAACTATGTGCTTTCTGCCCCCAATATTTATTTGTAAGAAAAAGTAAAAACAACAAGAAAACAAAGGGCTGCGATGATGCCATAGTGACCCTTTTCTAGGCTCCTCTCCGGACCCTGCCCATCTGCAGGCTCGATGCCCAAGTGGTGACCAGTGATCTGTGGTTCCATTCCTCCGCTCTAGTGACTTTACACAGTGGAGCTCACTGAACAGCTAACAGCAGAGTGGGACCGTGCCCAGCCTGGGCCCCAGTTAATATGATTCTTTGTAACACGTATAGTATTTGTTCTGCATGACGGTTTCCGCTCTGCTGTAACTAACATTTTTTATTCCTAGTCACAGTGAAGTCAAGAGACTTCTGCATGGATGCTATTTATCCTGTTCTAACCAGGTGAAGTTGGCCATCCCACGATGAATTATAAATGACCACTACTGTGGTAGTATAACTAGACAGCAGGAAATTTCTAATTAGATACATCGCATCGGTACCTAATGAGGAAAAAACAAGTGGCTGCCATTTCCTGAAGAAATCATGTTATGAATATTTTAAATTTCACTTTAAAAAGACCAACACCCTGAAACCATAAGAAACTGGAAAGCCTATCTGATTGCTGAAATAATTATGTTCCCCACACATTTGCCAGTGGGGGGGGCATCACACAGGAAGCAAAGGGCATGTGCATTTTGGCCACTCTTCCTTCCTCCCTGCTCACCTGGTCCCCTTTGCTACCAGGATGGTGACCGCCTTGTGCTATGCTCCGACTCTGCCACCAGATGGCCTGGGTTGGACCCCCTGCTCTGCTTTGGCTGATGTGGGCACCTACCCAGCCACTGTAGACCGCAGTCACCCCCTCTGTCAGGGAGGACAGGGACTGTGATTGTCTCCTAGCATTACCGCGCATGTATGCACATTCAGGTACAGTATGCAGAAAAGTACCAGGTACCTCATCAGCACCGAGTGCTGGCTGCCGTCACCCTCTCAGGCCAGACTCCTCCGTGCCTCGGCAATGTCAGTACACTTGGAGAGTACTGCGAGGTGTCTGTGGGCCCAGGCTTGGTTATTGTGGCCATTGGAAATGTCATATCTGCCCACAGCCAGTAAGTCAAACACGGTGACACACACCTGAAATCTCAGCTGGTTGGCAGGCTGAGGCTGGAGGATGGCAAGGTGGAGGCCAGGCTAGGCAACTTACAGAGACTATGTCTCGAAATTAAACATAAGGGTGTGGAAGGAGCTTGCCACTCCTTGAGTCCGCTCCCCAGTCATGGAAAACAAAGGGTTAAAAATGGCGCCTGTGGGAGCCAGTGTGATACAGGATTCAGAGACAGAGCTAATCCTTACTTGGAGCAGTTTCTAGTCCAGTGGACATGCACCCCACACAGAGAAAGGTGGACGCAGATGCAAACACTAAACCACAGAGTCAGGCCTTGCCTGAAGTGCCACAGCAGTGTGTGTCCACGCGGCCGCCTGTCCAGGGATGGAGGAAGAGGGCCTGTCTGGGAGGGAGAGAGAGCAGGGCATGGCAGAGGCCCAGCCCTCAGCATCTTGGTGGCATTTGTTCTAGTTGGGGAGCGTGTGGGACCCAGTGTGCTTGGCGCGAAGAGCCCCTTTCTGGGCATGGCAGGAGACACACTTCCGTGAGTCTGTGCCTCTCCCAAGGTGCGTGGTTCCGTTACACGAAACTTTTATTAGAAATGGTTTTATGACTTACTTCAGCAGAGTGGGGCTCAGACTGGTAAGACTCAGAAGAGCTCGGGTCAGAGCGTGAGCCTGGAAGGGCTTCGCTCTATCAGAAAATGTCACGAGCCCTGGACAGCCAGCGTGCATTCCTAGCTCTGGGGAGTGGAGATGGAAGGGCAGGCGGGGGAAAAGACCATGGAGACCAGGCCACACCGAGCCGTGGATGAGGGGTCGGCCTTCAAAGTGAACAGACATGAGACACGTTTAACAAACCCCGCCATCAGCTAAGGTGTCCTTTGGAGAGGGTTGTCCTTTGGGTGTGACCTGTCATTCACCTCCGGCCCTGCCTTCACAGTGAGATACAGCGGGGCTGGGATGATAATGCACACGTACTTTTTGCCTACCCCCCTTAGGCTTTTCAACTAGAAGTTTTTTCATGAGATCGTACAGTGCGATATTTGGGCTAGTGAACTGGTTTCTGATTACATTTCGGGCCTTTTGCTCTTGCTAAAAGAGCAGCAAGAAAAAGAAAGGGCAGCATTCATTCGTCAAAGGATTTAGTCATCAACTAATACATCTAAAGCACACAACACAAGCGCCCCTGAAAAGCTTCCTCTGCAGGCAGAGAGGAGAGTTTGAATCGTTTCCTTGTATTAACATTCTTTTCAAACAATAGAAAGCCTTTTCAAAGATACCTCATCTATATAATTGATCCTGTTTTGTTTTTTTTTCCACACAAACAAATTGGAGAAGCAACTTCTGCAGCTTTGGGTGTGCTGAGCTAAAGAGAAACTTCCATAAATGTTCTTGTGAGGCCCAGATTCTCTTTTAGAGCACTCTACTATGTTTACTTACACTGTGGGAATCACCCGCTGAAGCCATCCTGCCCACTTTTCAGACGTATCTGTGCTTGGTGTTAATGCTGGCCCCGTGCAGGGGCAATCAGAGGGGGCCCTGATGTCACACGCTGGAACTGATGCGCCTTCTGTCGTGTTTGCTGGGATCGGGTCTCAGTATGTCAAAGCTCAGGCAAAACAAACACCTGGACTCACCAGAGATGACACTTAGGTCAGCTTTCATCAGAGATCTTCTGTGCAGACAGGCCCACAGGGAGGCTGGTCACTGACGGGGTGGGAGTGGCACTGGGGAGATCTGAAGTTCTGCGACTTACATTAGCCCCACGTAGAGCGTGGCCCAGCACCAGCAAACAAGGCTGCCCATTCTCTTCTAAGTACAGAATTCCTTTTCCCACTTGCTTCACAGGAGACTATGATTCCTGTCCCCTTCCCCACTTTAATTTTATCACCTCCCCTATCTTAGTCCAGATACGCATGCCTCTCTTTACCCCTCAGTAAAACTGAATTACCTCTGCCCACCTTCATCCACACAGGTGACCTTCCGTTCACTCATCCAATAACATTTCTTCTCCCTCACCTCACGCTCCTGTGTATTCTCAAGAGAAGCTCCCAAGATAGATAGAATGGGGACATTGTGCAGCCTGTTCCATGCAGGATTCTCTGCTCTTTGCAGCCTCAGAAATAAAATGAAGGTAGACATACACCCACTTTAACGATCCCCCAAATTTCCAATTTTTAGCTGCCTTGGAAAATACAATAGTTTGTGCAGGCATAGGAGCATTCACAATAAATCACAGCGTTATGAATAAATCTTGCTTGTCAAAAGCAAATGTGTAGCCATTCCAGCACGTCTGCCATTGGAATTCAGCAAGGCAGCTGTCAGCTGTTTTCTTGTAATTAAACAGCCAATGAGCAGCTAATTAAGACATATGTGTATACAGAAGTGGAAGTGGGTATGTTAATGAACTGTAGGAATCAATTCATTAAGTGAAAATTGTCAAAAGACCAAACATCAGATCAGCATTTCAGCCTTTGCTGCAGTGAGGAGAAGCCCCAGGCAGGAGGGGACCCCTCTAAGCACCTTCCCAGTCATACCCACAGTTCTGTGTAGGGCCAAACTATTAATAACCCCAATAGGAAGTGCCATGTACATCTCAAAGCTTTGTATGAAGTAGATTAGCAAGTGTTTCCCTACCTATGTAGAAACTTGTTCCTTAGGACCATGTGAAATGCCATCTCCCTCACCTGAAATATAGAACTTTTGAATAGAGAATTAAAATGGGACTCTTTAGCTATTTATGTTGGGTTCTGATGCTCCAGCCTGCCCTACGTGTCTACCTTGATGCTTTTGAGTGGCAAGACAAAGACGTGTGTAACCTTTAGAATGTGATGCCTCCAGGACTCAGCAGGCAAATCCCAGATCCTCGTCTTACCCGCTGTGTGACTTGGACACATAGCTTAGGCTCTCTGTGCTTTTTCTCATTGTAAAATGGGTGTAAAAATGCCCCCTTTGCACATTACAAGGTGTGGTGAATCACAAGTAAGGTCTGCAAAATGTACTGCACGGTGCCCAGGACAGAACAGTGCTCAGAGTGTGATAGGCGCTACCAGCGTTTTCCCTCCGATATTCACCCAAGTATTTTGACTTTAAGTACTTAGACACAAGCAAGGTAGCCCCTGAGGGAGACAGATTAATAATGCAGCAAGATAAGGGGTCCGGGCGGCTAAGTTCATGGCTCTAGGATTACACATGGAAGCGGCCAGGTCAGAGAAAGTGACTTTCTCTATGAATTCTGAAAGGAAGGAGGGTTTCCAGGCAATGGCAGGGAGAGGGTTCCATGGGGGAACTTGGAACACAGTTGTTTAGCTTGGTTGGCTGCTGACTTGGGAAGAGAACCGACAGGAAGTCGTCGGGAGAGAACCGCTGAGAGTTGCTAAGCAGGATGGTGACTTTTGTGTTTTAGGACGAGATCGTTAGTGACTTGTTAGCTGGATTGGAAAGAATGAGAAGCGAAATAGGGCTGCCGGTTGGGCCGCTTTGTAATAAGCAGCTCAGGAGGTGACAGACGTAGAAACGCCAGGAAAATGTCAGTAAAGATGGAAGAACTAGATGGATCCGAGGAGGAGGATGGTGCTGAGCAGCTGCCTGTGTTGGCAGCAACGTGGGTGTGAGTGCGCAGGAAGCAGAGATGAGACCAGGCCTTTCTGCCTTGAGGAGCTGATAAGGGTTGAGGGGAGGCGGCTGTCCCTGCCTGAGAGGACACTGAGGGATCCGAGGATGGGAAACGCTCTGGGGGAAGGTACGTTCCATTGTGGAAGGAAGGCAGACATTCACAGCTCAGGAGCTCATGTGGGCGGAGGGGATGAAGCCCTCAAAGGCCAAACTCCACATTGCAATGAATGCCTAGCAGCGGTCTGGAGGACTCCTTCAAACACGTGGAGGGTGGTCTGGATGGTCTGGGGACCCGGTGAGGGCCGGGCTCCATCCGGCACCCTGCCCTGTCAGCAGGCTTTCTGGAAAGCAGAGCCTATAACTTGGGTGCTTGTTTCAATGTTCGATCTGAAAGAGTTCAATAAGTACTAAAACCACGCGCCGTTCCTTGCTGTAAATGCTACACAGACAAATGAGTCTCGTGAAACACACTGATTTCTGCTCAGCTCCTGCATCCACACCGATGGTTGCACCTAATGTAAGTCTATATCCAGCGTGAATGTTGGTTGACCTTTTAGTTCACATTAATGAAGGAGAAGACAGAACTGGCGTAAGTGACCTCAGGAACATACATATTGGTAAAGTAATAATAGTTATTTTTAAACAATGATTAAACAACTGGATTTGACCTCAAAGCCCTGGAAGTTTTAGCATCCAGCTCTGGTGCCTGCGCCGCACCTTCTCCAGAGAACACTGGCCTCATCGGGGAGCTGCAGTGCAGCGAAGCTGGCACACAAATACCACGCATCCAGCTGTGCGTTAGGGAGACTTCCCTGGAGAGTGGAGGTCCAAAATAAAACCCAGTGGAAGGCTCCTCAAAGAGGCAGGAGACGTTGGGACAGCCCGCGGAGGCAAAAAGCTGACCTAGAGGGGCTGTGCGTCCAGAGCTGAGTCTCGGACGTTAGTTCTGTCGGCCCAGGACTTCGCTATAGATGCCTGAGAGAGAGGGGTCAGGACTGAACATCAGGGCGCCGGCGTTTGAGCCCCAGCTCCAGTACCAGCTGTGGGGACTTCAGTAAGTCCCTCAACCTCCCAAGCTCCGTGTTTCTTGTCTGCAAAACCAGAAAACTAGACTCGATCTCGGAGTTTTAACAAGAGCAAGACATGACGTTAGAGGGAGTTTTGTTAAAATATTCGCCGTACAAATGGCCCCGTTTTTTTTTTTTTTTCTGGACCCATACGAACGGCAATTGCAGTGTTCAAACTAAGAGGTATGCCTGAGCTGTATCGCCAAAGGTAATAAACCTAAGATGTATTTTTAAAATCTTCCCCTGATCGTGATTCGCGGTCTGTGTGAGAACTGCTGGACCTGAACATACTCCCCTGCCCTTCCGGAAGGGAGGCCTCTGTCTCCCTTCTAAAGTTCTTTGCAGAATGACTGTGTGTTCACACACGGCCACCAGGTGGCAGTAGTGTACCACCATCGCACTGCCGACTACCTCAAGCTCATTTTGACAGTTCTGCCTCAGCCCACCATGTTCGTAACTGTACTACCCCCATGTATTTTGATATCCATAAAAAGCACACTTTTATGCAACCCAAAGAACTCAGCAGCTCGTCCTTTAGACACAGGTGCAAAACTACGTACCTAGCAGCCATCCCAGCTCACTCACAGGTTCAACGCTTCCCTTCAGGCCCGGGCCCCTCAGGTCCTCCCCACGGTCCCGGCACCAGAGTGAGCCACCCCTGCCCTTCATGGGCCCTCAGACTGCCCAGCCCCGGGAACCCAGGTCCTCTTTCCTCAGGGGCACCTGCTGCAGCACTGCTCCCAGTCAGACCAGACCCCGCTTCTACCTGTCAGGCAGAAGGCACCAACTGCACTTTGCACCTCTTCCAGTCCTCTCTCGTGGATGTACCTTAGCTTTAGCCTTTCGCCAGGTCAGCTTCCCAAGTGCTCACACCCCTAAGGCATGCTGAAAAGAAAAGATTTTTAAAAAGAGGTGGCCTGTATGTCCACACACAAACGGATAAAGCAAATATGTATGCACGCACACTATGGAGTAGCACACAGCCATAAAGAAGGATGAGCCTGCTGGAAAATGGATCCATCTTGGGACCCATACAACTTGCCAAAATGTATCAAACACAGAAGATGAAACAGCACATGGTTTCCCAAAGGTGAGACAGGCAGAGTATACGGTATTTACAGAGCAGAATAGCATGGTAGGAAATGGGGAGGTGGACCTTTTGCAGGTAGGACGGGACCTAGGCTCGGGGGGGGGTGCAGTGAAGAGGACGAGGATGAGATGTGTGTAGGGACCAGGGCCCCACCACGACTGTACTCACTACATACCGCAAAGATGCACTAATCTTAAACGCTATGAAGGGCAGGCAGCCCACTGTTCATTTCCCTGCAACGCGGATCCTGGGAGTTTGGTCCTGCGAGGCTTTCCTGGTCTCCCCCATCACAGCTGTGACCTGACAGCCCCACAAGCCCTTCACAGATGCCCCCCTAACTCTGGACTCTGCCCTGCTCTTAATGGTGCCTCTCCGTGGACCTGTCAGCAAGCAGGCATGTCCTTCTGGGACAGCAAGATGCTGCGTGTGCCCCCCAAACCGGGACATCCGACATAAATGTCCCTGCAAGGAGGTGGCTTGGATGCGGCAGCCGACACAGTCACCGCACCCTCCGGCGCGTGCCGGATGCCTTGCCTGGGCCTTGCAGGGTCGGCACGGTCGCCCCGTGGATGTGCAACAGAGTGCTGCAGTACCCGAGCCCTGTGGCTGCCTGCTGCGTGGTGCGGAAAGGGGAGGGGAGGCTGGGGGTGCGGTGTGACCCCAGGTCGGTACCCAGCATTGCAAAAACACATGCTGAAATAAAATAACCCAGGGCCCTGGCACAAAGACCTTTTAAAGCATGGGATCATGAGAGTCGTGTGCTCACGTTTCTGCTGGACCAGCCGGGGCTGCATGGAGAGGGGTGCCGTGGGGCTGCACCCTCGGGGGCCACCCAGCCTGGGCTCCCCCTGGCTGACCCGAAGGTGGCCACTTCTGAAAGCTACCGAGGAGGGATTCTTGGACAGCACAGATGGCAGGTAGCATGAGCTCAGAAGGAAACCATGCAAATCTACACTGGCCCGGCCTCCCAGAGGGGCGTGTAGGCCAAGTCCCTGCTTGTCAGGAGGAGCAGCCAGGACCTGTCCTTAATGTCAGATTCGGGACCACTGTGGGGCTGTTACCACAGCCGCCCTTGGTGCTGCCAGGATAGTGAAACAGCTACCGCGAGGAAGCCGTGTGTGACACTCACAGACACCCAGACGCGGCCGCAAGGGCCACACGGGAGTACCGGGGGTGCAGAGCCGGGAGTGGCGAGGGCCTGGGCCAGCCTCCGTGGCAGCTCCCCAGCAAGGGTGTGTGAGTGTTCAGAGGGGGAGCAGGCTGGCTGCAGTCGTGACAGAGTCTGGGCCATGACTGTCCACCCCCTGGCCTATGGTCCTGGGCTGGTGATGCCCAGGGAACGGTCCCTGGAAGCACAGCGCCCACTCAAAGAGGTGACTGGGTGTCTGGGTTTGGGCTCAGGGGACTCACATAGGACGGCCTACTGAGGCGCTGTTTGCTCTCTAGGGGGATCAGCCAGCCCTGGGAAGGGCACTCCCTGAGGGTCAGCAAGGCCCTGATGTCAGGACATCAAACATACAGGATAAAGTCATGCTGTGTGGTGGCCCATGCTGACCACTGCAGCACTTTGGGAGGCTGAGACAAGAGGATCTCAAATTCAGACCTAGCCTGAGGAACTTAGCAAGACCCTGTCACAAAACAAACAAAAGAGTGAAGAGCTGGAGCTCAGTGCCGAGGTCCGAGGTTCGGTCCCCTGTACTGCAAAACAAAACCCCAGTGTGAAAAGGTGTGTTAATATGAGCAGTCACTCGGATCCACATCACGACACCCTCCCAAGCTCCTGCATAAACAGAAGGGGCTGGTGGGCACGAGAGGCTTCGGGGCCAGCATCCAGGAGCGTCATCATGGTCCGTGTGGTTAAACTGATGGCGGGGACTAAGGGGCTGTGGCCTGCTGCTGTTCATGACCCCTCCGTTCCCCGGAGCTCTCCTCGGTCTGGGTTTCAGACTTTTGAAAGAAGCAAAGGAATGGGAGATGATCCTGAGAAGTACGAGAGGGGGCAAGCAGCCATGAAGACAGGTGACGGGCTGCAAGTGGTCTGCAGAGGCGACGGCCCATTGACAGGAAGAGACCAAGGGCGGCTGCTCTCCGTGGTGACAGTCATCGAGCAAACTGGAAAGGCCTGAACTGCAAAGCCGACAAAGCTCAGCGCCCACTAACAACCGCCAATCCCTGACGAGGCACCCGCGGTGAGGCCAGGGGGTGTGAGCTGTGGCACTTCAAGGCGCAGGAGAGAGAGCGCCCTGCCGCTCCGGGGAGCATGCATCTGGGGCCGCCACGCGCACCTGGCCAGGTGACCTCGGAGCATCTCTTTCCGAGGAGCACCGTCCCCCTGACGTTTAGACGTTCTTCAGTTCTCTCCGTTCAATCCCAGAGAGAGATTTACACCTCCTCACTTCCTTTCCACAGAAGACGAGGACACACATCCCACAGAGAAGGACCGCGCTGAGGAAGTGGCCAGACTCGGTACAGGATCCATGTAATGTGCAAATAGAGTGTGAGCTGCTGGAGCCCTGGCCTTGCCCCCCATTTAAGTCAGCAAGCAGCTGCGTGGAGTACGCGAAGGAATGGGGGGTCCGGGCCCCCGGTTCCCGAAAGCAGAGATCTGGGGACTGAGGTCACACTGTGTGCATCGTCCTGGCCCTCAAGGGCCCCCGTCACCCGCACAAGGAACCAGAGGTGCTGGGTGCTGTTCCCAGTGCCTCCGTGCCCCTCCACTGGGGTAGCATAGGAAAAAAACCCGAAAAAACTGTAATCGTCTGGGACCCTACCCCCCCAAACCCACAAGTCTTCTCACATTGGGGCCTAATTTTCCAACATTTCTTCTAAGTTAAATGTACGGGTTCCTGTTTTAAAGCACTATACCATTTAGCCCTTTAGCTGCTTTTTAAAAATTCACTGGTGCATTTTTATCACCTCTTCCTGACAGTAACTGCATCTCTGAAAAACCATTGGTCAGCGGGGGCGGAGCCCCACTGTCGGGGTTTACAGTGGGACTTCCGGTTCGCTCACATTGGACACGAGGGGCCTTCTAAATTTTTTTTGTTTTTTGGGTAACACCCTTGTAGGCTGATCTGGGTAACGTTTTAATGTTCGTTTTAAGCTCAGTGGTAGGCCTCTCTCTAGCGATTCTGGCACGCTTGCTAGGTGGGCCTCTGGAAAGCCCC